>JABJVR010040606.1:0-31846 GCA_025773905.1 Chitala chitala
TAACTTAAGATACCTCAATCTCTTGCACCTTGTTTTCTTGCACCTTAATCCCACTTCCCTATAAACTGCTGTAACAACAGAATTTCCCCACTGTGGGATCAATAAAGTTCAATCTAATCTAATCTAAAACTAAACTCTTTAGAGGTTTTTTTTTTTTTTTTTTTGTACAAAAAGTAGCTCTGCCCTTACTCTTTGAAGCAAAGCGCTCTTCCTGAGTTTTAAATGGTCCACTACTTTTTTTTTTCTCTGTTTCTGACCTGTGCTTGCCCCAGCAGATGTTCATATGTGCTGAGTAGGCACTTGTGGCTTGTTGTGTTTCCTGACACAAGTCTGGTCAGTGAACTGAGATACTGTGCTTGAGGTGCCAGTGTGGTGCAGGGGATAGATTTTGCCAGGTTTTGGCCTGCTTTTCCCCCACCCATTTGCACTTGGGCCTAGCCTATAACACTGAGCAATGCTTGGTTACACTGAAGGTAGTGTGCTCTTTCCACTCTTTCTGCCATCCCAACAGTCTTTCCAATCTACTCCGTGGCTTTGAGCAGCATAGCCAATGAGGGTCAGAAAAGGCATTGAAAACAATGGCTGGAAAGGTTTTTAGTGCACGCTTTTTCCCCCCCTCTGTGGTGTTAAAATGACTGATGGCAGCTCTTCCTGTTGTGGATGAACAATATAAGTTGACTTCCTCTGCTATGGAGGTCACAATCAACAGATGACACAGGTCACATCTGGAGCCCAGTGTGACAAGGAGTGCCCTTTGTTGTTTTATTGTTTAAGGCTGTCTGACAGCCAAGATGTAAAGGCTCCAGAGGACCACAATGTCTGCAGGCTTTTCACTTTTAATTAGCTACTGACTTCACCTTGGATGTTTGTGCATATTAGTTGTTAACCAAGAATAAGAAACAGGAATATGGAAAGTGAATGGGAAAAGCCAGGCTACAGTGCTGATTTTGATGATCCTTCACCTTATTTTATGGGTTGCTTTTAACTTCATGCTAAAGCTCTCCATTGGTGCAGACTGCTTATTCTAAGAACATTCAAAGACTTCATTCCAATTTATGTTTAGACCAGTATTTGAACTATACTCCTGAAGATAATGTAATCTGAATTTTGTATCAAAGTGTATGTTAACACTTGTATTGAAACAGATTTAAACATTATTTGAGGTGAAAAATGGCCCTGTTTTAAATGGCACTCTTAATGGTGGACCAAATTTTGGCGTAAATGGAATAATAGTTGGTTTATTTGTTCAGTAACGTGCTGAACAAGTCAACAAACAGCTGACAAACAAGGATATCTGGTGGGCCATGTGGTCAATTTAGGAGGAAATCCGCCAGTCTTTCCTGTCAGGAAAAAGAATCTCTTTTCCTTTCTCCCTGACATTCCCAGCAGACTGCTTTGATTCCTCCATTCCACACTGGTTAGTTGACCAGAGCAGTAGTGTGGGCAAAACTATCTCTAATGAGAACAGATTTTCACAGCTCTTACTTGTCATGAATCTCTAAATGCAAAAACTAACGCTGTTTAACGCTTTTCGTTTTGTACTCCTTAGGATAAGCATGCGTTCTCTGCTAATTCTGGGATTCATGGTGTCATTCACCAAACAGCTGGAGGTAGGTTCATTTTACTTTTTTTGTGTAGAAGTATTTCAACAGCGCAGTCCATAATGACAACATTTAACATTGTGTTTGTTTTTAAATTGTTTTAACTAGCAATGTGGAATACCTCAGCTGTTGATAATTTCCACTGCATTGAAATGTATCATTTAGATACTTATCTAATTTAGTGTTTATTCTATAGACACGATAAGCAAAAAATAATAATACTAAGTGTAAAACTGAGCAAGCTGTATGTAAAGTGTAAATGGAAAACTTACAAAAACAGCTAATTCTGAATCACTGGAAATGAGGCATGAGAGAGAAGGTGGGGGAATCCTTTTTCTTTTCACAGCAGGTACAACCCTCCCCAAGCCGCTGTGATGTGCCGCGAGTTGTCCACACTGCCACCCCATGTACATCCTGTGCCGCGACTCCCGCTACGCTGTGTCCAAGGGGCTTCAGGAAGACCACCAGGGACTATGGCACTGCAGACTGCAGGTGCTGACCCGGTCTGATTCACGCCTGCTTCTCTCAGCCCAGTTCAGCCCACGTACGCTGGTAGGAAGACAGCATTACGTGTGCAGAAAACAGGAGCCAACAGGTCTCTTCACAGCTGGGCTTTACAACCCTGCTGCTGAAACGACCTGGCCCGTTCTGAGTTTTCTTTTAGCCATTTATTCAGTTATGCAGGACTGATCAAGATGTCGCAAAACACCAGTTTGCATCAAATGAACTGAGATATGAATGTAAATGAAGTATCTTACAGCTGGGGTCAAGCTAAGGCTTCTCAACATGGGCTGATGTTCTTTCTAACTTTTAATTAAGGTGGCTTTATTTGGCTTAATCAAATTAATTGAGCTATTACAACCCAATAAAATATTTTTAAAAAGGTAGGTCCTCTAGGGTTGTTGTTATAATCTGCATGCTTTTGATTATGAAATGAAACTGGTCAACATAGCTGAGGTGTGTGTTTAACGCTTGTCTGTGTTGACTACAAACATAATTATAAAGTCTCAATTGATTTATTAAGTAATCTCTTATGTAATTATTATATATTTTGGTTTGTTGTAGTAACTGAATAATTCTGGGTAATATTTTGTACCCTGCAGATCTAGATAAGTAACCACTGCTGCTTCCTTTGATTTTGCTGTTCCTAACACTCATGCTGTTTCTCTATTCTTTCGTTTGACTTGCGTTTCAGTTACACAGTGAATATTGGGGGACGGTCTGTAATTCTGCCTGGCTGTCGACACACCTGTGAGAAGGTGGTGACAGAGCCCAGGTGTTGTCCCAACTTCTGGGGCCTGCTGTGCTTGTGTGAGTCACCTAACCCTCTCCCGCTTCTGCGTAAAAAGGAATCTCTTAGGGCCCCTGTAGAAATTGCCTCATTTATGACTTCGTTTCTCTTCCCAGCGTGTCCCATGTGGTCAGGCAGAGTGTGTAACGGGCGCGGGCACTGTGTGGACGGAGACGCTGGGAACGGGACTTGCGTCTGCGACGTGAGTAGTGTTACTTTGCAGAACTTGTCATGTGTGATCACAGTCCGGGTCCTTAATGGCTGTACTTTCTGATGCTAAATGTGGGTTAATTTTGTGGTTTCCTCTGCTGGTTCTTGGCTTCCAGCAAGGGTTCGGTGGTTACGCCTGCCAGCTGTGCCAGGACACAAATGCTTATGGCGAACACTGTGACTCAGGTAGGACATTCCATTAATCTTCAAAATGGGAATGAGGTCACCTCTGAAACCACCCTCATGTACGTTACGTTAGTACAGATTTTATTGCCTGTAAACATGACCTTCATGCATGGTCAGTACACACAAGCTTTTACGTTGAAACAATGAACTCCCTGTTAGCAATGCTGTCTTAAAATTATTTTCATGGGCTAATGGTGAGTTTGGTTGCGTACCAACCTGTAATTATCACATAGTAGTAACAATGCCCATTTATTACAATGTTTATATTTTCCAACATGTAATTAAACTCAAATTAAATGTTATGATACATTTATACAATATCTTCTAGCAAAATCAGACCTACTCCATTAAGTACCTAACAGGAATACTAACATTTGATAATTGTATTTCTGAAGAGACTCCATTTCCTTCATGTTTTTACTGTGCTCTAGAGTGCAGCTGTGTCAATGGGGAGTGTAACCGTGGCCCCAGTGGGAGTGGAGAATGTTACTGCCATCCTCCGTATAGTGGGCCAAAGTGTGACACAGGTGAAATACACCTTTACAACATCGCTCATACACCTGAAACTTGTCATAGTTCACTACACGCACTACTTCAGATGCTAGTTCTGAATTTTACCATGTTAATAATGCATGAACCTTAAGCTTCCAACCACTGATGCAGCTTTGTGTAAAGTACATGTTTGACATTTACTATGCAGAGATCATGTGTGATATTATGTGGTTATATCTGTGGTTAGCATGCTATAGCCATTACCATTTGGCTGTATGTTAAGCCTGTTTTGTCTGTTTGCTGTGCGTGATGCATTTTCTGATGCTGATGGTCAAACCTAGAGGAACGGTGAGGGATACAAAGAATAAGATGTGTACCGTTGTGTATCAGTCAGTGGCTCGATCTATTCTGCAGTGACAGCATCCTGTGTAAACTGCACCGCCTACTCGTACTGCAAAGGGCAGGACAGCAACTTGGTGTGCGAGTGCCTCCCTGGCTTTAAAAAGATCGGAACAATTTGTACAGGTAATGCTCACCTGTCCGGCTTCGACCAGTGGTGCCCAATCATGGGATGCAGTATTAGTACATAAAGTGCATGTGCAGTGGAGTTACACAATACATGGATGATGATGATGATGATGATGCTGATGAAGAACACAACATAACAGTTTATCTTGTAATTCCTTTGTAGTTACATATTTATTTTTCATTAAAAAAATAAATTTTCCAAATTGCTCATCCATGAAGGTTATTTATAAGGTGTTTTGTATTTGCAATATCAGACATACTGAATCGTCCCGTGTTCAGGCAAATTCGAGGGTAACGTTTTGTTGACACTGATATTATAGTTCAAGTCAGTGAAAACATGATACTTTTCATAGGCTTCAATGTTTGATTACTAATAATTCACATACACATTTCCAGGTATCTGTTTCCCGGGTAAATGTGGCACAAACGCTGATTGCACGTATTTGGGTGGCGGGAAGTTTCAGTGCAAGTGCAAAGCAGGCTATGAAGGAGATGGCCAGGTGTGCCTACCCATAAATCCCTGTTCTGTGGACAATGGAGGCTGTCCTACCAACTCCACCTCCTGTGTGTATGCTGGGCCAGGAAAGGTGAGCCTGTATCCATCAGCAGTCCTGTCTTTCATCCCCTGCAGCTAGATACCAGCTATTCAATCACCATCATATAAGTAGTACAAGTTAGTGTAAATAAAGTAATAATTTAGTAATAAGTAGCTAAAGTTGTGTGTGCATGTCAGCCAGCATGTGATACATGCCACTGCCATGACTGCGATGGCTTGACATTAAAAATCAAAGGAACACGTGGTTTAGATCCTCTGAATTAGAGTGTGTAACAGTGTAGCCTGAGTCACACTGCTGTGTGTCACCCCTTCAGTCCCGCTGTGTGTGTATGAGTGGAATGGAGGGTTCCATGCCATCGCAGGGCTGCACCCCAAAACCCGCCTGCACAGAATCAGTCTGCGACAGCAGCGCCCGCTGTGAGGCAGGCCCTGACGGATTGCCCAGGTGTCCGGGACACGTTCGCTTACTCACAGTAACATTATGGATGAATTAGACTTTTGAGGATTTTTGCCATCTAATCCAAAAATGTGCGTATGCCTCCATGCAGTAACAACTGTGCTCTTCTGCTACAGCTGCGTGTGCAGTGCTCATCAGATAAGTGATGGGAGACGTTGCTATGGCAACATCATGGAAAGGATTCTGGAATTGGACAGGAGTGGAAGGCAAAAAGGAAAACTTACGGGATCTGTTGCATTGTTTGGTAATGTTTTATTCAAATGACTGAATTTCTGAAACACTGAGAATACTCTCTGTTTGGAAAACCTCAAAACAGCTGAAATGTAAAAAAAATTAAACCTTGACAGGCAGGCTGCTGTCTGCAGATTTGTCCCGTTTTTGAGTGGTATGGTTCAGTAACAGAGGATATCTAATTATTCACCCTGTTGTGTTCTCTTGCAGAGAAGGGATGTCACCTTACCCTAAGCAAACATGGTCCATTCACAGCCTTTGTTCCTCTGCTTAAATCGCCACTGTCTGTAAGATCAAATAAATTCACAGCCAAGTTTTTCCCCTTGTTTCTAAGACTTAGTGTTTGATATTGTCTGTTGGTTGTTGATTACGTTTTCTTCACAGGGGGGCAGAGAGAAGATTCTCTGCAAACAACATCTCATCCTCGGCCAACATGCTTTTAAAGATTTGCAAGGGAATGACTTCTGGACCTTCGGAGGACAGCCCATTAGGTTCAAAGAAAACGAGGTGTCAGATTCTGTAGTCAAAAATATGTCACTTGTGCTCTGAATTTTATATAGATTCATAATGGCTGTAACATCTGAATTTGGGGGTCTGGGTTAATTCCAGCAATTTCGACTAACCCGAGACCCAGACACGTTGTACAGTATCGTCCAGAACAACATCCCTGCATCTAATGGCATTATTCATATAATTGACGTGCCAATCACAAATCCAGGCAGAAGTTCAGACCAAAACCAGGTAAGGCCCCTGCCATCTTTCTGTTTTCACACGCTTGAGTTTTTCAGAGCCATTAATAGTTCATGTTCATTAATGCATTTGTATTTTTATTGAAGTTTGAAAATGAAACCATCGGAGAAATTATTGCACAGGACCCAAAATTCAGCCAATTCCGGTCACTGGTGGACGTAAGTGTCAGTCATCAGGAAGCTCTGAGCAGCGGTGAAACTGAGTGAGAGAGCTCAAAGGGGATGCATGTTGTTATGGCGATCCTTCTGAGGAAGTGCAGGGTCTGTGTGAGGCTGTGAGTGAGTGTTTGGCAGATGCAGAGAGACTGAATTATGGTTTGACTTTTCCATCAGAACCTCATTGTGCCCATGCCATTAAGGAACCCAAGTTCTCTCACGGTGTTTGTGCCAACAAACAATGCCATAGACTTCTTTCGGGATGGCAGTGTCATGTACATGATCAAACATGTGAGTACCCTTCTTCTCTGTCGGACCACTTTCATTATTTATTTATTTATTTATTAATCCCTTATGAGTCTCACAATGAGGAAATTCATTCTCTGCATTTAACCCATCGCTCTGAGGGGAGCAGTGGGCTGCCAGCCACATGCAGCACCCGGGCACCTAGCACCGAGTGTCTTGCTCAAGGACACACCTGGCTGTGCTGGGATTTGAACTGGGAGACCTCCACCTTCCAGCCTGATGTTCTACCCATTGAGCCACTGCATAAATATAGTTAATCTAATACAACACATGGGTTTTGTGTCATTTTGGATTTGGACAAGTTAGTTTTGCTGTTTCTGTGGAACACTGTGGAATAAAGTATTCCTTATTAAGACTGTGCTAAGATTATGTTATACTTATTAAGAAAGTAAGTTTATTCCAATGATCCTGCTGTCCAGAACAGCATGCAGGACTGTGATGACAATAGAGGAAATGTAAGACGTCCGTAATATTGGGGTGTCTGTGCTATGGATGCAAGCCTGCCAGAGAATCCATGTGACCACAGCCCGCTCAAAATTACCAGAGGATTGACACTTAGCTATACACTGTGTCCCTCACTTGGATGATTAGTCAGACTCTTGTCCAAACAACCAGGGGTTTCTATCAAAGCGGTACTTGCTTCCATACTTAGTATATGCTTTATCCATCCATCCATCCATTATCTACCGCTTATCCGGGGCCGGGTCGCGGGGGCAGCAGTCTAAGAAGCGACCTCCAGACTTCTCTCTCCCCAGACACCTCCTCCAGCTCTTCTGGGGAGTATATGCTTTAAACTGCTTTTATTGTTTTGTTCAGATTTATTGATCTAAAGTAAATTTTTGACATGTAGTCATATCTGTTTGCATTTTCACCACCATTTGAATATGAATGTATTTCTCCTTCATCTTCCCTGCTGCCTCACACTTTCACACATACGTGCTACTGCTTCTGTATTTTCTCTGCATTTGGTTTGGTTAAAATCAATTTTTTCTTTCCTCAGGCACAGCACAAGCTTCGAGACCTCCTGACAAACCACGTGTTCTCTGCAGCAGCCGTAAGTTTTCCATGATACAAATGCAGAACGTATCTAAGCTCAAAGTAACAGTGTTACACCCTCCCGGTCTGATTACTGCAGATGAAATAGTGGCAGAGTAGGTGTACAGCACAGCAGCAACATGCCTCAGTGCTTCTGTTAACAGAAAGATTCAAACCACAAAAAAAACTGGGGTTATGTGTAATATAACCTGGCTTAACAGTGTGCTAGGCTGGCTGACAAGCAAACCAAACTGGAAAGTTAAATAAAAGCTGTATGGGATATTATGCGAAATACACATCAAACTCTTGAATACATGTCAAACTCTTGATCGTGAAAGGCCTGTCCTAAGGTACACATGTAATGAAGCTCCCCTATAAAATTACATTAGTATGTTAGAACAGCTTGACTGCTCTGTTGGACCACATGTTCTGCTGTGCTCTGGAGGATGACCTGTGTTTCCTCTGTTCACCCTCTCGCCAGAGCTGTAGGGCTACTTTGTCAAGAAACGTCATTAACATAAGAGCGCAAAGTACTCTCAGTCCACCAATATTTTCACTTCTCTTTTAATGCTCTTATTATTTGAAGACTGTAGTGGGTTATACCATTGAGAAGCCATGTGTCTTTCCAGGTTGCACTGGACCAACTGGCCGGCATGCCTCAGATTGAGACGATGGCTGATCAGATTATAAAAGTTAATGTCACCGGTGATGTAAGTAGACGAGTGTGTTTCACAGTAAATTGAGTATTATCAAAATGAATTAGAAATAAAGATGACTGTTCTTTTTGTTTCTGTAGGGCAGAATGCTTCTGGGAGAGAAATTAGTAGTGTTGGAAAACAGCAATATTGTTGCTTCTAATGGGATTATCCATATGATTGATGGTGTTCTTATCCCACCTTCCATTGTACCCATCCTGCCAAAGAGGTGTGATGCAACTGAGAGCAGCATTACACTGGTAGGCTGAGACTTTCACTTCAATTAATTGTAATGCATGCTAACCAATGTACCAGTAGCAGTCATAAAGATAATTATTTTATTTATATTTATGTATATTCTAAGATTTTAATGTAACAGTGTACAATTTTATGCTTTTATAGAGAATAATATTTTCCTAGAGCCTTTTTGGTTACTCAAGGTCAATGTCCTTAATTATACTGTCCTCTATGTCCATGTCTTTATATCTTTATATCACACAGCAAAGCTGGCAGTGTTAGCTTAATACTGAGAGTGTTAAATTAACACTGCCAGTGCTGCTGTGTGCACACAGGCTATACTGGTGGGGAGATTACTTTAAAGAGATTTGCCAAAAGGTTGTTGGTTCATCGAACAAAAATAAATAGCTTTGGATTTTTTTTAAAGGTGTGCTGGACTGCATAAATAAGTGAACTGATATTCATCCAAGAGCTGTTTTAAGTAGCTGCGGCTGGTTTGGTTTACTGTGTTTTCTGAAGCAATTCATGGTTCCTGATCGCCTTGCTTGTAGGGTCCGTGTGTGCAGTGTGATCTCCTGTCTTTGACTCACTGCCCACCTGGAAGCACAGAACTGGTAAAAAATGTATATATGTATACTGTGTAGAAGAACCACACAAACCTGCTCTGTGGGGTTTGTTACTAGATGCTAGTGACACAAGGGAGTACTGTAGAAAGAGTGCTAGGAATGCAACGGAGATTACAAAAGGATAAATATAGCATATATACATATAATGCTACGTATAGGCTGAATACTGTGCAAAGTACACATATGACAGTAGACTTTTACGCCATATTTAGTATATTAATTGTGTAGGTCTCCATAGTAGTTTCAGCATTTAGCCAAGACTCTGTACACAAAATGTACAGAGAATCAAAGAAGTCAAAGAATGTGTTTTTGCTTCCTGTACACAGGCAAGTCACATGACAGACTGTGAATACCAAGCTTCTCCCATCAGCTCTGCTCTGAGTGTCCAAGGCTGTGCCAAGTATTGCAACTTGACTCGAGCAGTAGGTACCCTCAGACTACCACTCCACCTTCCCTTGACATTTGCTGGGAGGGATATGCCTGGGTGTCCTCGCTCCTGAGTTGGTTTCTCTTACCTCCTTCAGAGAGCAGAGTGCTGTAAGGGGTTTTATGGCCCAGACTGCAGGCCCTGTTTGGGTGACTTCCAGAATCCCTGCTACGGAAAGGGCACCGTAAGTCCATGAGCATGAGTCAGAGCTGGGAGGCCTGAACTCCCCACAGCTTGGCTCTCCTGGAGGAAAAGCTCACACCTGTGTGTGTGTGTGTGTGTGTGTGTGTGTTCTCACAGTGCCTGGATGGAATCGCAGGGAATGGGACTTGCAGCTGTGCTCCAGGCTTTAAGGGCATTGCCTGCCACATCTGTTCTGATGAGAATAAGCACGGAGAAGACTGTGACGAAGGTGGGCGCTGATTTACGGCACAGACTGAACATGGCATGCATACGTTTTTATTGGTAACAGTCATTTACTGCAAACCACCAGGCTGTATTTTCTTTTTCCTGTTGGATCTTTTCTTGGTTATGTCACCATTGTTAGCTTAAGGGAGAAAATTTTCAAGGCCTTCCTCCTCTGTCATGTAGCAGTTGTAGAGGTTCATGCTTACAATTGCTAACCCTGCAGTTTGTCCTCTTTCCAAACTAGAAACCATCCAGAGCAGTATCTGAGAGCTATGCTCTGATTGAACAAATTGCACAACCCTCCCTACAAGAAAGCATGACTCACATGAGCCTGACAGCATCTGAACAATGTAATCATAGTCAGTCAAGTTCTCGCTACCCCAGAAGAACAGTACTCAGATTTTTCTACCACCTTGTCCTCAAATTGCACTCATGAAGTAGCCAATTTTTTACATTGAAACTATGAACAAAGCTATGAGATTCTGTCTGCAGATTGATTATCTGATTATGGGTGTTGACACTACTATAACCCACAATGCAATGTGGCATCACAGTGCTGCTGGCCTTGGCATAAAGCAGTCAATGAAGGGTGCCCATGTGGTACACATATTTGTTTTTACACAAGTAAACATGTCACAAAGGGAGCTCCAGCTGTGTCACTTATGGTGGGCATGATGTGTCTGCTTTTATTTTCCAGATTGCCACTGTGTGCATGGCACATGTGACAACAGGCCTGGCAGCCTAGGGGTCTGCAGAAGGGGATCCTGTCGTCAGGGATACTCCGGAGAACTCTGTGATAAGACAGCCAAGCCCTGCAACTCTGATGGAGTCTTCCACATCTGCCACATCCATGCCAACTGCGAGTACTCTGGGCTTCATCCAATGTCAGCATTTTGCTAAACACTAATTATAAGTCAGTCATATTATAGTGCTGCAATGGAACACCAGGCCTGTTTTTATGCTTTTATTTTTCAGATGTGTCTGCATGTCAGGTTATGAAGGGGACGGCCTGTCTTGCACACCCATAAACCCCTGCCTGATGGCTGATCGAGGAGGCTGTGATATAAACGTAATTTTGACCACATCTTTAGACAGGAAAGAGTCTGGTTTTTATCTCACTGCAGCGTTTGTTCTCCTGTGAATTCAAATGAGCGTATGGTTTCCTGTTTTTGTTATGCCTGAGAAAGTGAGCCATTGTGCAGGTTTAGGTCAGTTGTTATTTGCTGAAATTCCTGTTTCTTTTCTCAGGCCAAATGCATATTCTCAGGATCCGCAGACATCTCCTGTATGTGCAACAAGGGCTTTATGGGTGATGGGCTTGCCTGTTTGGCAATTAACAACTGTTTACTGGGCAGTCAGGGAGGTTGTCACGAAAATGCCACCTGCATCTTCACTGGTCCAGGAGAGGTAGGTGTAACAATAAAAAAAATTATTGAGTAAACATTAATATCACAAATAAAAGTTTAGCTGAGTAACTAATGCTTTTATTGCTACTGAACAGGACACACTTAGGTTTATTTGCACTTATCTTGTTGTCCAGGGTTTAAAACATGTGCTTACATTTATTGCTAGTCTGTCACCCTCTCTGACATGTAACCCGATGGACTGTCTTGTGTTGTTTGCAGCATAAATGCTTTTGCAAGACGGGCTACATGGGCGATGGTCTAGTCTGTGACATCATCAACCCCTGTTGGACTGACAATGGAGGCTGCCATTCGCTGGTTTGTCAATCAGTGCTGCATCACTTTGAGCTGTGTATGAGTGGAAAACTCATGTACCCAAATATGTGCACTGAGATTGGCCACCCAATAACGCTGCTTCAAAATTACATACTGTATTGCATATTGTATTTGTTTTTCAGGCTAAAAACACAATTTACTACACTTTACATCTACATCAAGCTTAAATATCTACTGCACAAGATTTAGCTCTTGCTCTCTAATCAGTCATAATAAAGACGTCATGATGAGAATATCTGAAAAGCTGTTAATGTGTTAATAATCGTTTCAGTCAGTAGAACTGTGAATGAAAATGTAAACTTTTTTATGGAATATCACCTCTAAGCCAGGGTACAAAGAGTAACATGAATTTGATCAAAATATATGATGAAAATAACTGAAGAGGTTGCAAAGGGTAAAATGTTATAAACTTGTAGCATCATGATTTATCCCCCATTCAGGCCAATTGTGAGCTGCAGAAAGATGGATCACATGTCTGTATTTGCCCTGATGGTTATGGAGGAGACGGGACCACGTGTTATGGAAACATATTAGCTGTTAGTGAAAGTCCTCCCTCTATGTATCCTTGTGATTTGATGCAGAGACACCTGTGTATTCAGTCCTGTGAAATGCCATGATCTTATGTGTTTTTTAATGTGTCTAATATGTCTACTCAGGAATTGGATGCAAATTCAGACTTTTATCTGTTTTACAGCTTGATCAAGGTATGTTTAACTTGTATGTCAACTTGTATGTCTGTGACTTTTTATATTATGGTTGTGTTAGAAATGCATATACTGTCAAAACTGTACTACATTGATTTGGACCATCTGTTAACTGATCATGAAGTCGCGTCACAGTACTCTCCCCCTCTAGTAGAAGTCTCCACCATTGGATCTTAAAGGAAATGTAACAGCACTTGTGCCTTCAAAAGATGCATTTGACAATTTAAGTGACAAGGATAAAGAGTTTTGGACTGACCCCCACAGGCTTCCATACTTACTGAAGTAAGCTACTGAGTACACAGCAATACAGGTTTTGCTTCGTTTTATTCACTATGGTCTTTTTCTCAATTTAGATTACTGTTTTTTTTGGCAGAGTACACTTTCTGGACAATGCATTTACATCCAGAGATCTGGCAAAGCATGTAAATAAAGAGGTTGTGACTCTAAACCCACAAACCAAATGGGGCATAAAGAACACAAGCAGAGTAAGATTTATCATTACGATAATCGTGACGTAAAGATGTTGTGATTGTTATTACTTTTTCAGTTTAACTGACAATGTTACATATCTTTGCTGAATATCTAAAATTTTAATCTTAATGTTACAAATCCTTTGAATTTTTTTACCATGAAAAATCTGCGTAATTACTTTTTTTTATGATGGGAAGATGGAGTATGAATTATGATGGGAAGATGGAATATGTATAAATTTTTAATTTTTATTTTTCAATTTAATTACATGTGAATCAGTTGAGTTGAATATCTCTTTGGGTTTAATTAGTTACAGTAGATTTTTCTGTTATTTGACTTACAATTATTGTGTTTATTAATGGTTTTGCCTATATAGTACATTTAGTGCCTGCAGTGGCCAGTGAGTTATTTTGTGTAAACAATAATTACTATTATTTGACAGGAGATCATGATAGGAAATGCAAATATCCTCATCTCAGACATTCCAGCGATAAATGGATATATCCATGTGATTGACAAGGTACCTCTTCTTTGAAATGGCAATGCTTAGTTCTGTCTTAACTGAAATATTGCATTGTCAACAGACTTAATAATGAATAAAGCTAGAACAGTAGCTGTAGGTTTACCAGTGCAGCTTATTTACACGCTGTCAGAGCACTACAATCGTGGTCAGCAGTTGTTACAACCAGGAAGTTTGTACTTCTACCAGCATTTGTTTACTTGTTTGTTACTAGCATACATTTTATGATTTCATTACAGGCTGTTAGTTATTTACACCTCATATTACTGAGCAGTGTTTAAACTGATGTTTATGTGGTTAAGCTAAATTCAGCTGCTTGTGTAACGATTTTTCGTCCGTGTCTGACTGACTTATGCGATGAAGTATAATGTCATTGAGAAACTTTTGATCGATCCTTTCAGGTCCTTGAGCCTCGACTCTCAGACGTGCCCCCAGTGACCCTAGAGTTAATGGATCTCCTTGACCAGACGCCCTCCTACAGCCTCTTCAGACAAGCTGCACTGGTAAACCTACAGCTACTGTTCTAGCTTCAATCATTATTAAGTCTGTTGAGATTCTGAAGATGCACAGATGGATGTTGAAGGCAGTGATAAAAATATGTGCTACTGAAGAGTTGCCTAGCAGACACATCCATGAAGAGCAATATATTCAATTCTGTACTATTCTAAACCATATACTTTTTCTGAAGCAATTAAAGGTATCATGTAATAGGTCTGTGTCCATTAATGTCTGTCTGGGTCTGACAGAGATCATAATCAGTTCTATTCACTGCACTGCACTCTGAGACTCTTAATTCATTCTATTAACCAAGCTGTAGCAGCCAGCAATGAGGAGGATGAATAGGACCGTCATTAAAGGACTGGCGAAACCTCACCGTTACATCACGTTCACTTAGCATTTCCATGTCCATGTGTGCAATAATACCAAAACATTTTTCTTCTTATTCCTCTTAGCTTTATAATCTTACAGATATCATCCAGCTATCAAAATACACTATCTTCATCCCAGTTGATGATGCTATCAAGGAATACATGGGAAGAAAAAATTCAACGGGACTGGTTTGTTGTCTGATGCAAAATTTATTTTATGTTTAAAAATAATTATTTTTGTTACGTTAAAATACATGTTGTTGTTGTTGTTTATTGATACATTTGAACAGGATGTACATTTCAGATGACATTACACTGTTTCCAGAGTAACAAAACAAATACTCCTATTTTGCAAGAAAAAGGATTTAAAAAATGTATTACATTTAATTGAATGTTATTCCCCTTTACATAATAGATTTGATTAAATTATTTTATTAATATTCAGATTTGTTTATATGTAACCTGTTATTATCCAACAGGAAAAAGATTTGTTCAGTTATCACATCATTCCCGGTGAGCAGCTCTATCCTGAGAACATTAGGAATGGACTGGTGAAACATACACTGCTGGGCTCCTCCTGCCAGATCATGTTTCATACCAACAGTCAAAATCAGGTACTGCAGTCCGATTGAAGACAACCTCAATGCATCATTATAGCCATTTTGCGTTGTCAGCCAATGGATGGTCAAGACACCAAGCGATTTCACCCCCCAACCCCCTATCCCCCATTTGTAAATTTCAGACATTAGCTAATGAAATTCTTCTTGACGGAATCTTCAACGAAACTGAAAACGGGGCAGTGTTTGGCATATCTCACGTTTTGGAAATTCATAAAAATCGCTGCGACGAAGACTTGGTCATCAAAACTAGAGTAAGCGTCTCCCTTCCAGTCAGGTTATTTCCGTAGCTCTTTAGTGTTGTTAGGTTTTAGTGTTTGTGTCCCTGTTATATAGTGACAGCTGACCAATGGAATGTTGAGTTTGTGGGGTTATGTGTTTGCAGGGAAAGTGTGGACCCTGTCACAAGACCCCAGTATGTCCTCAATACTCCAAGCCTGTGAGAAAATATTTAAAACTTTATTTTTGATTGACTTAAACCTTTGTATGTTCTCATATGTATTGGTGCACCTTCACAACTTATTTCCTGACTAGTGAATGATGCAAGGTTTCAACAGTGGTACATTTTCAGGTTCAGACAGAATTTCCTTCTGACATGAAGCCTAACTGTGAGTACAGGAGACGCATAGGAAACACCAGGACTGCAGTACCTGGTTGTTTTACAGTGTGTTTGAAAAAGACAAAGGTAAGCATTAATTCTCAATGCTGTTTTCTAACAGCATTTATTATTATCAGGAGCTTGAGTTCTGCTTTGCTGCTCAGATCATATGAATAATTTTAATCAGGCCTTTGGCTCAGGTTAGCATATTTTGCTGACAAGAAGCTTGATCTTCTCACAATGCTTTTGGTGTACCTGGCTGTTCACAGAATTACACGTGCTGCCCAGGGTACTTTGGGCACAACTGCTTCAAGTGCCCAGGAAAGGTGGACAAGTGGTGCTCTGGCAATGGCCGGTGTGAGGATGGTGTCTCCGGCAGCGGAGAGTGTCTGTGCAACGAGGGCTTCCATGGGACAGCCTGCGAGTCCTGTGAGCCTGGGAGATACGGCAAGGGCTGCAAGTCAGGTAACACAGCAAAGCTGCCTCCTGGGTTTGCCTTTCTAACGCTTGCTTCCTTTTCAGTGGTTCGCTAGTCGTGGCTCTGTAGCAGACAGGAAGGCAACAGCTGGTAATAGGTTTCGATTAGAGTGGTCGTATGTCAGTTGTGGTCAGGAGTCACCTAAGGGCAGAACAGAATGGCACTGGTCTGCTAAGGTAGAAAAGGAACTAATAGGCCAGGGAATTTTGGTTGGTTCATCTGACCTATCAGGTTTCTATGGTAAATTCACTAATTAAAAATGCATGTGAATTTGGTGTAATCATTTATCTGTTTCCTAGTGACAGAAATGAAGTACATGACTGCTCCAAAACCTGACAAAACTGACAATTGGGGGAAAAAAATTGGGAAGACACGAAAATTATTTTTAAAATAATTTAATTCTAAAATAATCAACAGTAAAATAATAAGGCCCGTTGTATACTCTTTCCTTGAAGTGTCCTTCTACATTACCCAGAATCCTGTCTCAAGTGTTGTTGAATGGCAGCAGGACTTGCTTGGAAACCTTGTTCCATGTTTCATCTGAGAGGCCTGTTCAGTTCTGCAAGTCCAGTTGCAATTCAAAAACACTTGAGATGACCATGACCTGGATGACTGACAACCTTCACAGACATCCAGAATCCTGTACTCTTCATGCAATTAAAGACAGCATCCTTTTGTCTATAGAAGTAAGCAATATCAGTCTGAAGAGAAAAAACAAAAATTGAAGCGGATGTCTATGCTACTATGCTGGGGGGGGGGTTAAATCCTATTAAAGGTCAGAATGCAATAAAAAAAATAATGTCAGTAAACCGTAATGTTTCTTTCCATCTGTAGTGTGCAATTGTAACCACGGAAAGTGTGTGGATGGCATTGATGGCAATGGAAAGTGCTTTTGCTATAAAGGTTGGAAGGGTGTGCACTGTTCTGTGGGTGAGTTGTAACACCATTATTCCCAATCGATACATGCAATCATAATAATAACAATGTGCCACGTTATTTTACATTTTGTAAAACTGCTGATTGTGTCTGATGTGCTATTTGTTATTTGCCCTGAGTTCATTATCACAGTGCACTGTCTCAGTAAATGTAGCTTTATATAATAGTATATGACTTTATATTTATATTAAGAACAAAACAGAATGGAACGGAACACCATATTTAATAAAGGGTTGAGAATGCTGAAGCATTTTACTTGTTTTATTGTCAATACTTGTTGGGATTATATTTAATCAAAAACCAGACTATAAATGATATTCAGGGCATCATGAGTGATGTGGGAAATTGCAGAAGCACTGCATGTACACTGAGAAAACTAGTGTAGAATCCTTATAGTGTCAGTAGTTTGTTACAGTAAAGCACCTTATTACCAGAGGTTCTCATACCGCCAGGTTGCTTATATACACAGCAAAATACTGAACAATAGCACATACACAAGGGGTCATATTTAAAAGGTGGATTCAGCATCTCTTGTTGCATTACTTTCTATTTTTCCTCATATTTAAATGTGTATTATATGACTCTTTTTTATAGAGATTGTTGCTGATGCCTGTGGTGGTGTTTGTGATGAGAATGCCAAGTAAGTGCACTTTATTACTACCTGGTGTGAACGTAGGATTTAAACACATTTAACAAAGCATCAATGCTATGGCTTTTTTAACCTGCTGTAATAAAATAATATGTGATAATAATTAATTGGGATGTACCTGTGCCTTTGTCGTTATTCAGAAATCATAGACCTGGATATCATTTTACAGTTCCCAGTACAGCTAAATTTCATAAAAATATTTGTAACTAATGATTTGGGTGAGAGTAAAAAGACAAGAGAAGACAGTGAGGTACAAAGAAGAAAAAATATAGTCATCATATCTTGCCCGATAGTTTGACAGCATGGCCAAAGTCTGTAAAGTGTATTTCATAGTTAATGAAAGAAAGTTGTGTGAGATGGCTGGCTGACAGTCCCTCGCCACATACACGTTCTCTTGACCTAATCAGTCTTCATTTCCACAGCTGTCTCACCGAGGGACCAGGAGCTACACCCACCTGTTCCTGTGTGGCTGGTTACCATGGGAACGGAACCTTCTGCAGAGGTGAAGTCAAGTTGTAGCCTTAGGGGTATTTAATTACATTGCCAGTTTTAGTAATTACACTAAAATTTATTCACATTGCCCCATTTAAAAATTATTATTATATAGCCAATTTACATATTTACACAAGTCCTATATAATACAGAAACACCTTATCCTGCCAATGTACAGATGTACCATGGGATGGTCCCATCATGGTGTGGTGTCTGCATCTATATCTCCAGAGAATGTTCTGCTAAGTGCTTTTTTAGTGGCTGCTGTGCCCGCTGGGGCTTCATGTACTCTATACAGCACACATCTCAAGGTGGCTAGATGCAGCTGCTGTGGGTAGTTAATGTTAATGTTTACTGCTTACGGGCAGAAATAAACCCCTGTGAGGACAACAATGGCGGTTGCTCCCAGTACGCAAAATGCTCAAAGACTGTGCCTGGGGAGCGCAGCTGCACGTGTGCCGAAGGCTACACTGGAGATGGGGTTGTGTGTCTAGGTAAGTGCCTACCATCGCTGGCTGTGAATTCACCTACAGACTCTGCCCTCAAGCCAAAATTGAGCAGAGCTGTTGTTCACATGAGTGCAATGTGCAGTTTCATACAAGGGGAAATACAGCGGATTCCACAGCAGCACTTCTGAAAGCAGTGTGGGCATGAAATATCCTGTACTTCCTCTGTGACTGAGGATTCTGCCTTTCATTTTGAAATGATGCAGTCAAAATTCACTGTTCAACACTCTGGGTTTGCAGAAATAAATCGCTGCCTGGAAGACAACGGGGGCTGCCACAAGAACGCAGACTGTCTCAAAACTGGACCAAACCAGGTAGACAGACCCTCTGCAGACTGTTCATTGTCTCCAAATGAAGCTAAACACTGACTCACTGTCACTCAAAGGTTTTGTTTTTTTTAATTTTCTTTTCTGTTTTGAGGGAGGCGGTGTTACATGTTCAGAAGTGGTTGCTTGTATTAAAGATTGTTAGTGTGTTAAAATGGATGTGCAATCCACATCAGTCACGTACATTTAAAATCTTTATAATGAGAAAGAACACCTCTCACCTGTGCAATGTGAAACGTATGCCATCGGGTTCACAAAGGGAATAATGAAATGTTTATTTTCTAAATTTGTAATTTCTGTACATTTGATTAGTTGTTAGTAACATCTAATGATACATGTAAAAAAATTTGAAATTCTCTTTCAAATATGAATTAGTTATTTAAAACAAAAACCACAAGATACTTTTTAAAATTTTGTTTAATCCAGACATCGAAATTATTTAACAGCCCCCCTCTTATAATTGACACTGTTGCATCTAGATGCAGAATTCAACAAGGCCTTTTCAGTTGGAATACATCACTACTGCAATTGTTGTAAGCACTAAAGTCAAGGGCATTGTTTTCTATTGGTGGGTGCCTATGCAGATGTTAACCCCCCCCCACTCTTCCTTAAAATGCATCTGAAAGAAATGCCCTCAGACTTTTTTGTGTCGCTGCTGCTGTGGAAGTCAGCTTTGTTTTTTTCCCCAAATCATGCATTAGTCACTATTACACTTATAGGATTTGTGCAGCCATGTTTGCTAGCTGATGTGAGGCTTGTTTTGCAGGTGGCCTGTAGTTGTGTGGCTATTGGCTATTCTGGAAACGGACAAGAGTGTGAGCCAATAAACCTGTGCAGGACGGTAATGATTCTTTTCTATTTATGTTTGTGAGTGTAAATTAGATATTAAAAATATCCTGAGAGAAAAATGTCCTATAGTTATAAAAAATATTTCTCTTTATTTCTATGGATGTTATACTTTAGTGAATTTATTTCCTTTTGTAACTAAAAGTATTGCTCCTTTTTTAAAAATGTTGGCTATTAGCTGCCTGTTTGTGCCTTATTTTCATCGAGCCTCATACAAAGTACTATGTGCCTTTCCTGTCACTACGGATACTCGTGAAACTGGGGATTACAAGTGTAAATCTTTAGACAGAATCGTTATTTTAAACTAAAATACAACAATATACCAATGTTAAGAAAAGCCAGATGCATTTTGAATTCCATCCATTCATCCATTCAGTTAACCACTTGTCCAGTTCAGGGTCGCGGTCATTTTCAATTCAATTCAATTCAATTCAATTCAATTCAATTCAATTCAGTTTATTTTTATATAGCACCTTTCACAACAATGTGCCCCAAAGCACTTTACACAATAAATTGCAGATATTGAAGAAGAAACTATAAGAATTAATACAAATGAATGAAGCCAGACATCAATGGAGGAGAGGAACCAAAAACTCCACAGTGTGGAGAAAAAAAATCTCTGGGGGCCCAAGGTTGACTGGCTGCCCAGCCCCTCCTGGGCATGCTAACATTACAGAATTTTGAATTCAACAGTCAGAAATGTATGCAGTATACTAATTTAAATTTCTTGCAGACCAGATATACGTTATTATAAATGTCTAATGTAAAGTGAATCAAAAACATGCCAAAAATGTCGGAGAGACATGCTTTTACTAAAACAACAAGCTAGTATTTGTTAGCTATTTGATAGAAATTTTGAAATCTATAAAACTATGCAGTAATGAATCATGTGCTTGTAAAAAGGGTTGAACTTTCCCCCATGTGTTTAAAAAAAAAAAAAACCTTCCCTTTTTTATTAGCCATTAGTTATGGCTTCTGAGCGGATGTTTCCAAACTCAGGGTGGATGCCACAGCTCAGGGTAGAATGGTTAAAAATCAACACACAGACTCCCTCTGCTGGTCTCTCTGGCAATTCTGATTCACTTCTTGATAGGCGTGGAGATACTGTGTGCAACTGAAACTAACAGAAGTTTGCAAATGGCTAAAAATTTGAGTGACAGCTGAACAAAAGGTGCTATCAGTGTACCCACCAAATCAGATGGACCTTTATCTCTTTACAGAACAATGGAGGCTGTAGCCCAAATGCCAAGTGTATGTACACTGGTCCCGGGTCAAGGACATGTACATGCAAAGCTACATTAGTTGGCGATGGACTGATCTGCAAGGGCTCCCTCAGCAACGTGAGTCTGGACGTGTGCGTCTGGGGGTGGGGATTGAACACTGGGCTGCTTAACTGATGCCATGCAGTTCTTCTAGCTTTCAATGGTTTGTTTTAGGAGATCAAGAGACTCCCAGCAGCCTCTTGGCTGAATGAACAGCTGAGGGTGAGTGGGGCACACGCTGACATTATGACACTGTGACTGGCTTTGTGGAGTTCTAAACTGAATGAATGTCTAACATTTCTACATGTGTGACCTGTAGCTTTATCTCTGTGCATATCATTTATTGTGTTTATATTCATAGGCATTGAAGCTTGATGACTTGAAAGGCAAGGGGCCCTTCACGGTCTTTGTCCCACACCAGGATTATGTCAGAAATGTGTCGGTATGTTTTTCCTACACAGTCATTCATGTTACTTATTTTATAGGAGTGTCTTTTTAACATATAAGAAATTTAGTTCCGGTTCAGTTTTATGAAGGGTTAAAATAATGGTTATTTGAATTCTACGTACAGGCGGCACAGTGGCGTGGTGGTTAGCACTGTCGCCTCACACCTCCGGGCCTGGTGTTGCCATGTTGCCAGTGTTGCTATGACTTAGAACTCCACCATGTGCACTGGCAGGTGGAGCCCTGGATGGAGACAGGTTGCCTTGGAGACCTGTTGAGGTATCACATGGTTGGCTGTACACAACTGCTTCGGTCAGACCTGGAGCTCACCAGTGAGATGGTCACCCTTTCTGGACACCCGCTGCACATCACTGTCAGAGAGGTGATCTTTCCTTCTTTGAAATAAAATGGTCTCATTGTGAATCCACCCACTCCCTCTGAAACACAGTTGATCTGGGCATACTTGACTATCCATGATAAACATTTACTACTAAACACATTCCAAACTAACAGTTTTAACTGGCCTCTTCCCTGTCTTTATTTTAGGGAACCCTGTACATAAATGGAAAATCAAAAATTATAAGCAGTGACTACATCACCTCCACCGGGGTCATACACTTCATCGACAAGCTCCTCCTTCCATACAGCCTGAACAACAAAACAGAACGGCTTCAGGAGACGGTATGTCAGTAGCTGTGTTTAAACCTGGCTTTGTCTTTGCCGCTGTCGCACAGGTACGGCTTTGCTTTTCTCATAATGCAGCGCTAAAGAGTCGAGGCAGGATGGAATCACCCATGTTTAAATTTCAGATGAACGTCACGGCCGCCGCAGATTTGTACAGCTACACAGTGTTCAGCAGACTGCTCCAGGTGAGGCACCACCTGCCTGCAGGAGTTTGTCTTTGTGCCGCCTGTAGAGCTCACCACGCGGTCAGCGTGCTCTTGGAGGAGACAAAGCTTTGTAATGAAGTGCGGATTCAGCGGAGTTTGACACTGCCACATGTGACATGCTCTTCTGTGCAGCTGGCGCCTTCTTCACTCTGCCTTTCTTCTTTGTCAGTGCTTAGCCTTCTGGGTGATTTTGAGATTTGGCTTTGGCAGACTTGCGCTGCTCACGGCCAAGTTCCACACTTTCACACACTATTAACGCTTTCACTGCAAGACAAGAAAGGCTGTAATAAATGAATAATAAATTGCTCTGTAAATTACACTGACCTGTCCAGCCTGCAGTTACAGACTTGGTGAAGGCATTTTTATTCATGTGTCCCAAAATATATCACATGAACACTAAAGTGGATAAAAACTTGTTGTTCACACAAAAATGGGGCAGATTTGAGAGGTGCAGAGAAATAACCAAGTACAGCAGTTAAAATCTGTATGTGTGGGTCTGAGTGTTACATTTTTGCTGTGCGCACACTTACATAAAATGTGTGTTTAATAGCAGAACTCTGGCATAATGGACATGCTTCAGAACTCTTTGCACCACCCCTTCACGATGCTCTGGCCTACCGATGATGTCTTCCATTCCCTCCCGGATGAGAGGAAAAGGTGGCTATACAGCGAGGACCATCGAGACCAGCTGGCGTCGTACATAAAGGCCCACATCATCCGTGGCACCAAAGTGAGCGACTCCCTTCGGTTTGCCGCACAAATTGCAGTGAAGCGAAATGGCTAGGCAGCCTGCGCAGGCAAACAAAGCGGTAAAGATCTGAGACTGTGTGTAAATAACTGTTAAACATTTCAGATTCTGGCTGCATCGCTTCCTAACAAATCTCTTAGGACCATGCACGGCTCATCAATCTCCTTCAGCTGTGACAAGTTTAAAGTTGTGAGTCTTCTGGGGTTTTATTTAATACTGCTAAACAGCCATGATTTGTATGACATGTAGTGTAATAAATATGTGTAATGGTAGTTTAACATATATTACTGTGAAAAAATGTGAAAGGCATTACAGCTGCACTTTTGTCTTGTGTTTTGTTCTTTCAGCACTGAATTGTCACAATCATTAATATGCAAATGACTTTCTTCACACATCATCCCATCAGTCCTTTTCCCAACTGTCTCCTTCCAGGGAGACATACTGGCTGATGATAGAAATGCTAAAATCATAGACCGCCACCTTTTCTTTGATGTGGGAGTTGCTTACGGGATTGACCAGCTTCTGGAACCTCCGAATCTTGGAGCGCGCTGTGATGACTTTATTAAAGAACAGTTTCATGTGAGACCACTCACATTTGGATATAAAATAAATGTAATATATAAGCAAAACGTCAGACTTTTCAATGTGTTTTTTTGCTCTTGAACAATAGTCGCAGTGTAAGCATTGTAGAAGGATTCCTTCATGCCCACCTGGTTCTACATACACTGTGAGTTTCTTCTCAGAACATTGCATGTCAATTAAGAGATTTTTTTTCTACTGCTGAATAATTTATGTAATATCAGACCTAATTTTTTTAAGGGTAAATACACAGGTTGTAAAACAAAGCGTGGAGCATGTTTTGTGATTTGTGAGAAGCTGACATGGGTCCCTCAGTGTTGCAAAAACCACTATGGAAAAGACTGCCAAGGTAAGCAAGTCTGCACAACACCAGGTGAACACACCTTGTCCTGGCATGCCACTTGAAATTAGTTTTTTTACTGAGATAAACATAGAATAAAGTGGAGTGTTCTAACAGTCAAGTACAAAAACTGTGGATTTTACCATGGATTATTATGTTTTTAGTAAATAGCAGTGAATGCATACTGATGGTCTTCATATTGAAAGAGTAGGAATGAGTTTAGCACTGTCATTTTCACCTTGATAGCCAGGCTCCCCAACGGTGTGATGTGCGTGTGTGGTATTTTAGTCTGTCCTGGTGGTCTGGAGGCACCGTGCAGTAACCACGGAGCATGCAATGACAGCATGGTTGGCATGGGGAACTGCGTGTGCCAACTGGGTTTTAGAGGCACGGCCTGTGAGCGGTGTGAGCCGAACCACTACGGTGCCAACTGCACAGGTGTGTAGCCCCACATCCAGCCACCATACTCAAATGGAAGGTCTAACATCTTGATCCCACTCAGAATGGATTAGGAGTCAACATAGTTGTGGGTGTTTTATGAGTATATATGAAAAACCCATAGTACAATACTTGAAAAGTCAAACTGGTTATAATTTGAGTAAAAACCAAAACAGAACTTTTTAGTCTCTTTAATTTTACATGGAATAGTTATGTAAATTGTTCAAGGTGTCAGCTAAGCAAATGAAACTACAGTGTGGAAAGTCAGTGGGTCTGAGGTGCATGTCAGTTGATCATGGTGAGTCTTTTCCTTCCAGAATGTTCTTGCACCTCCAATGGGAGGTGTGAAGATGGAGTTGAGGGTGATGGGAGCTGCTTCTGCGAGGAGGGCTGGACTGGACCTCGGTGTGAGGTTAACCTGGGTAAGACACAGAAAAGAAAACAAGCATTGTCACCATCAACATCACTGTAATAGGACTATTACAAGTAAGGAGCCATTTAAACTCATATAAGAGGCCATTTTTGCACTAGAGGCAGATCAGTAGAAGCTGTTGCTATCCAGTGTGACAACAGTATATTTTAGAGTATAACAAATTGTTCTTCTGTCTTTTAACAGACGCCAAACCTGTGTGCATCCCGCCATGTCACCTCAATGCCGTCTGCCAATCCGGGAACATATGTGAATGTGAACCATTATATGAAGGAGATGGCAGGAACTGCACCGGTAAACCAGGTTTTTTACTCTGGCTCTGCCGCATTGCGTAAATAGACCAGTGAGTTTCGAGACGATTTGTGCCTCCGCAGCTCCTGACCTGTGTGGCGATGGTAACGGTGGCTGTCATGAGCACGCAAGCTGCGTTCAGAGCGAAGTCCTCGTCACCTGCCTGTGTCTGCCCGGCTACACAGGAGACGGCTTCTCCTGCTCACCCATCAACCGGTGTGTGGAGGAGGAAAATGGCGGCTGCAGCGATTTCGCTACCTGCCTGTTCACAGGTCCGGTATGTACTGTTTTTTTGAGCCTTTGCCAAAGACGAGAACATAAAAGCCAAGCTTTCCCTATGGATGTACAATTGGTGGAAATAAAGTAACAGAACACGGGTCGTGGTCATGTGACCCAGACCCACCCCCACCATCTTGACTTGCCCCTTCATCTGCTGTTTGTCAAAAACAAGTGAAAATCAGTTTGCACTGAAAGCAAGGCTCATGTGAATGAATGAATGTGCTCAGAATGAGCGACAGTGCCAGTGTGCTGCTGGCTTTGTGGGAGATGGGATCCAGTGCCTGGAGAAGGCGGCGCCTCCAGCTGACCGCTGTCTGCAGGACAACGGTGGCTGTGACCCCAAGGCTGACTGCAAGGACCTGCACTTTCATGGTGAGGCTGCAAGCCGTCAGTCAGTCAGACATCTTCTATACCGCTCAATCCTGTTAAGTGTCACAGGAAGCCTGGAGCCCATCCCAGGGCACAGGGCAGGAGACACCCAGGGCGGGTGTTTCACACACACACACACACACACACACACACACACACACACACACACACAAAATAACCATTTTTAAACAATTGGCAGAAAAACAAATATAGACAAAATGAAACTGAACTCAGTGTCTATTAAGGTGCTTCAGTCACATACTTACCAAATAGCTGCCTGTTAACATGTGAAAAATTACTTTTGTTAAGTGAATAACTGGAGTTGGCTGGTGGCCAGTTTAATGCTACCCACTAAGTAGACTCCACTGTATTTATTTTACCTCCTTAGTTGTTGTGAATCACCTGGTCATTACAAATCTAGCTGTAATTTGTGAACGTGTTTCTGTAGCATGAACCTACATCCTACTACTGATCAGTGATGATACACTCCTTGCAGAAGCTACATTCCATCTCTGTACAGATTCACTCAATTTGACATGCTTGATGTGCTTATTATTCCCTATTAGAAGGCCAGGTCTGAAACCCTGCTTGGTCTGTCTTTCAGAAAACACCGCAGGAGTGTTTCACGTGAGGTCCCCTGTGGGAAAGTACAAGCTAACCTACACAGAGGCCCAAGCTGCCTGCCAGGCTAAGCAGGCCTCCCTTGCCACCTTCGCTCAGCTGTCTCATGCCCAGCAGGCAATGCCAACACCTCCATCTTGTAAAGGACACTTAGCAAATGCACACTGGTTAATAATACACGTCTCACCTTTGGTGTGGTTTTTTAAATAATCTTAACTCTGCTGTTTGGCCTGTCTTCCCAGGAGCAGAGGAAGATACCAATGGTTTCATTAATTTAAATTTCCACCAATCAATTTTTGTCTTCCACATAATGCTGCATGTATTTATATATTAAATGCTGTGTGTATTAATACAAATGCTAAAGTTTAGCAGAACTAAACACTAGCTGTAGGAGTAGCAGAAGCCTAGCACCAAACAGTTCATGACATCTTACTAAATGTCATTCATTTTATGTGCAGTGACCAACCTGGAAAGGCTTGGCCGATGTGAACGCTCTCTTTGTGGGTGGGAGCATTAGCAGCTCACGCTGTCACAAGGCATGGGGGGGCAGGGGATTAACATACAGCAAATTAACCAAACAGCAGTCATAATCTGTGACACAGCAATCAGCTCTAAACTTGACAAGCACTTGAAAACTCTCACTGTTCAGTCTTTTATAACATGTAAGACCTTTACCATACCGAAATGTCAATGCAAGGTTATTTTCTGTTTGTAGCTTGGAATGCACGTCTGTACAGCAGGATGGATGGAAGAAAAGCAAGTTGGCTACCCAGTCAGGTTTCCCTCGGTCAGATGCGGAAACAATCACGTCGGTATAGTGCTGTATAAGGGTCCTATCGATCTAAATAGCACATATGATGCTTACTGCTACAGGATGAAAGGTACACACAAAAGGTCCACTCTGAAATACCCCAGGATTCAGGGACCACCTACCACAATTACAGCCTTACCGATCTTCTGTTTTGTAGATGTCTCATGTGAGTGTGAACCAGAATATGTTGGGAACGGTCTCTTCTGCAATGGAAACCTGGCAAGCGTTGTTGCCACTGATGACAGTTTCTCTGTGTTCTACTCGGTGAGCATACTGCCTTTCAGATATACAATGCCAACTCTAAGCCTGCGTGAACTTTTCACTCAAATTTTTCCTGTTTTCTCCCCTCTAGATTTTGTTAAATTATACCAGCTCTTCCATGGAGGGTGAGAACCTCATGACTTTACTGGAAAGCAAGTCTTCACACGTTACACTGTTTATACCACAAAATTCTGGGTGGAACACAAACAAGGTGATTAATAAAACTATGCAAACTGATCATAATTTACAGATCACAGACCTTTTGTTTAATTATAAAATAAATAGTGTTTGTTTATTTGAAAATATAACATTTCCTAGACTCTGTCATGGAGAGACATGCAATTCCACATCTCTGCCAATAACAGCGTTCACTTCTATGATGATCTGGAGCATGGTACTGTCATCCCATCACAGTTGGGATATAACCTGTCAGTGGCTACATCCTTACCCAATGTGACTATGAACTCTGTAAGTACATATTCCAGACTTTGTGCATGTGATTTACACAGCTTTATCTAAGGCTACTAGTGTTATTGTTAAGATTTGCATAGGTACCCTAGGTATAGAGTTGGTATATACTGAATCAGTTCTGGTTTGTACCCTATTCAAAAGATGCTTCCTAGTCCAGTCACATCCTCAGGATTTATACAGATGCAACATGGGAGAAAAGTGTTTTAGTCACACATTTCAACTGCAAAAATTCCTTCTCACAGAGTTCAAATGTTGGCAAGAAATGGGTGAACCAGAGGCTAATTGTAGACTGGGATATCCAGGCGATCAATGGGATCATTCATGTTATTGAAGGACCCCTGGAAGCGCCACCCCCACCTGTAAGCATGTTTCAATTACTTACTCTTGTATCCTGATAGGTAATAAACCAGTTCTGTGTTTCTCCATTCATTTGTTGCTGTAAATATCACATTGAGTAACAGTATATAGGTTGTCTTTCATAATGCCCTACCAAACAGAAATTAAACATTGCCTGAATATAACTGGATCAATGACATGTCAGGTTTAGATATGCTATGACTTCACTGACCTCTCTTGTCCTGTTGCAGCCTGCAGTCAGCCCAGGAACATCTGATTGTCACTCTGAGCCCAACATGATCGCCGTCACCAGTGTCTTCTGCGTAGCTTTGGTTATTGCCATTTCTGGCCTGTCTCACTACTTTATCAAGCACAAAAATGACGCCTTCCAGTTTCATTACTTCAAGGTTATCATCATCTATTGTATATAATTACAATGTTTTTTACCATTGTGTTTCGCATAGTTTCATATCTGGACCAAATACAGAAAGTTGGTAAAATAAAACAAGTGTTTTGGGGTTATAAAAATGTAACAGAAATTGCTGTTGTCAATAAAAACCTAAGTACTTGCAACTATGAACAGGATAAGCAGTCAGACGGATGGATGGATTTATAGATAAAGACATATGGGGGAACTTTAAATTTCTGAAACAAGATTCTGTTGTCTTGGTGACAAACATTTCTAGTAGGAATCTATTTTTTAGCTGCACAATCCATTCTCAAAGGTCTCCAGACTATCAGGTTGTTGTGTTTTGTAACAGAATGATGATGAGAGCGGAGAAAACAGCAGTGGAGGGAGGCCGACACTGGTCTCCATTCCAAACCCCCTCTACAGTGGCGTCAGGGCCTTCACAGAACCATTTGGTGTGAGTGCAAACTGTGCTTTTCTGAGATTCACACTCATGTCCATCACGGGCAGAATGAAAGTACATATTTTGTTCCTGACTGTGCAGTTCATAGTTTCTAAAGCTTAATTTAATTAATGTTTTTCTGTTTTAGGATTCACCTGAAGCAGAGTCTGCAGATACCCACCCTATTTATAATTAACTCAAAGACTGAAAAAAATGAGGATCTGGGACAGTACAATGTGCCAACCAGGACATACCTGGGAATTCAATATACAGAGAATGATTCATAATTTTGCAAATGGAGCATTGAAATAAATGTATTTTAAAGTTCCTGACAAGTGTTTGTGTATACTTGCATGCAAAGTATTTCTTCAGTAATGTAACACACGCAGTTCATAACAGACAAAGACAACATATTTTTAGGAAATATATGTGACTATAACATATAGAGGTAAAAATATTTTGCCAGCTGAAAATGTTTACTTTCATTGTTGAACTACATATAAAATCCTTTAAATAAATGTCAGAATGGTCCATCTAATGAAATCTGATCTTTTAAACATGGAGTCAAGCACTGTCTCATTTACAATAAGTGCACAGAAGATTTAATTAATCCAATTCAATCCTAATAAGACGTATCTTTGACCTTAATTACTAAAACTCATAGCCATCATTCTTGTCCACATAATTAACCTTTTTATGCAATGAGTGTGACAGGCTGGTGAAATATACAGTCCTTTTTAGAATAATGTTTTTAAATTCATTTAAAAACAGATTCCAAAGGAAATCACATAGACAAATACAGTTATCAAAATGTTTAACCAAATTTGTGGTTTATTATTTATTAACACATTAAATAATATTTTATTTTGCATCCATTGATTAAAAAAATTCAGATGGAGGTTAATGGTTTTTTTGAATCGAAGGTCACAGGACCATTGAAAACGATCCAACGATGGCAACTTAAGATCCGGCTTGTACTCAGATACAAAGTGATAAAATAAGCAAAGATGGACGTCGGATTTAGTTTCTATTAACATTCTGAGCAAAAATACCTTCGCCAGAAACATAAAAATCTTCCAAATAGCAAATACAAATGTACAAATTCATAAAGTCGCTTCTATCTTTAAAGCATGATTTTAAAAAATGAAGTCTTACAAAGACACATGACTGCGAAAGTTTTAAATCTAATAACTCTTGTAGGCTCCGTATTGCATCCAGTACAGGTCCGGTGCTGCAAGGGCAGTAACGTATTGTACTGCCTTAAAATCTTATAAATTGTACGAGACGTGGAATATTCTTTCACAGGTTGCAGCACCTGGTTAATTAGGTCCGACAACGTTTAGCATACTGTTGATGTCAAACTGTGCCCCATCTGTATCAGACTAATATGACGGACTTCACTTGTCGGTTTGCTCCTTAAACGAAATCAGTCCATCGTTGATTTTCTGTTGGTATTCTCTCTCGGATCGTTTTCTTCGGTACACGTCGTCTGCAGATGAATTACAAATTAAATTACAGATTATGTAACAACGGACGGCTTTACAACTAATCACCATATTTTGTTAATGAACAGAAAATACAACTTCAAGACGAATTAGATATCAAACTGTTTACTTACAGAAAGTTTCTTTTCCTATTCTCACATTAATCATGATCCACTCCATTACTCCCCCCAAGCAAAAAAAGAACGGCAAAAATCTGTATATTCCAAATCGCTGTTTTCCGGGTACAAGACTTAAAATGTATTTCATTCTTTGACTGTTACCTAGCATTTTCTCAATAACGTAAACACTTGCAAATTATCTCCGGTAACTGGATATGTACAAAAGAATATTTATACTTATCTACTTTCCAAATGTGACTGCAAGGATAATTTATTACAAGACATGCCTAACTGGGGTCATTATCGCATGTTGTGTGTCCTCTACTACAACCAGCGTGCGTTAAGCAAATCCGGACTCAACAAATCGTAGTTTTCTCATTGGTTGGATGGACACTACTTTCCCGAGAACGTCGCTAAAAATGCGTTACATCAAATGTACACCGACTCCTTTGAAGGAAGCATAATATTCGTTCCACAACATTGAAAATGCCCATTGACAGTCGAAACCATTACAATTCATATTTGATAATGTGAACCGGCCAATATACTGAACACGCAATGAATATACAAAACAATCACTACCACCGTATTGAATGCAATTGAAATTTCTGAAACAAGAGACCAATTTCTACGTTTCAAAATATGTATATAGTAAAAAAAAATTTAAAAATAAATACATAAAAAAATAAAAATCCATCCATCCTCTATACCGCTTATCCAATTCAGGTTCGAGGGAAGCATGGAACCCATCCCAGGTGCACAGTGCAGGGGACACTCTGGGCGGGGCACCAACCCACCACAGGGTGTGTGTGTGTGTGTGTGTGTGTGTGTGTGTGTGTGTGTGTGTGTGTGTGTGTGGGTGTGTGTGTGTGTGTGTGTG
>JABJVR010040647.1:0-31837 GCA_025773905.1 Chitala chitala
CCCCACCCTGGTTTTCTGTGATGGGTCTTTAAAATTCTCTCTTATCCCCATGTCTCTGCACCTGCACCTTCTTAGATGCCCCACAGGGTGGTTGTTGCCATAGTGACAGTAACAGGTTGGCACTCTGGTAGGTAGGGCATATGGACTGGCTTCCTCCTGGCACTCACTACTTGTTGCTTTGGTTTCAAGAGAAGAACATTCTAGACAAATAAAAATTCACACACACACAGAGAGAGAGAGGGGGGGTATGAAGAACAAATGAAATGTACAGCAAACCCAGATCTTATCTTCTCAAAGTAAAACTATGCAACCGTTTTAGAGAACTTGTTACTCTGGTATTGTCTTTGTGAAATCCCTAGTTCTCCTGAGGGTCAGATCTACAACTACAACTTGCACAGTCCTGTAGGAATTGCTTCAGAGCTGAAGATCTGAGACACATGTTAACAACCTAGCTATCTTCCTCCTTAATCGTAGCGAGTGACATCACCATCCTGACAGAGTTCCCCTGGCCTAGTGAACTCCCCTGATTGCTGCCAGATGTTATTTAACTCTTCTCTTGTGTCAACTGATGGAAAAATAATAAAAATACCTCATTGATTTGCTCCCCAGGCCTCCAAAAGAAACTCCACCCTGTTAGAACACCCCCCCGCCACCACCCTGCAAAACATCCATCAGGTCTCACAACACAGACAGGATTATAAGCATCAAAGTCTGCAGAAATGTCAACCAGGCTATCTTTGGAAATGCCAGCATCCTCTGTGCATCTTTTCCACAGAACCAAGGCCTGTTATCTTACCCCTAAACCCACCAAAGTACCCCTCTGCACAGACAGAAATAATTACTCACCCGCTTCTTCTAAAAAATCTTACTTTCTGAAATCTACTTACAGGTTAGTAATAACTCATACATTAAACTTAGATGGAGGTCCAGTATCTGACAACTATATATGTGTATGTATGTGATTTACCCAATGATGTTATGGAAGGAATGGTTTTTATTAAATCCTTTAATAAATTTATTCGTTGATACAGAGGATGAGAATGTAATGTAATATAATCACAAAAGCTGTGGTTCACAAATCTCTTGGTTGGAACAAGAACTGTAACATGATTACTGTACTAGGAAATACCATATTGTCTACGGGTCAGACTTTCAAAGTATCTCCTAGCATGTATAAGCATACAGAATTATTATTGGTTTAAAGTGACCAGGTGACCACAGCTGTGCTTGGTATGTTCTTCAGATTCTTCTACTAGACATTCCAAAATCTGAATTTTTTGTCCTCTACAAACTAACAATTTTTCCTCTATCATCATTTCAAAGAAACAGCCAACATGCCTGGCAACATAAAATGGCATCAAGTAAGATGAGGTTAAAGGAATGTTCAAAAGCGATTCTGAACAGCTTGACAAAGACTATGTAAACCATCTAAAATGAATAGACAAGGTCAACCTCAAACACTGCTTTGATGTTTGTAATGTTAGGTAAAAACAGGTTTATTTTGGAATAAAGAAAACAGAAAATGTAGAAATCAACTTTCTAATGCATTGTTTAGATTCAGTGGTGTTCAAGTATCTAAATTATCACTGTTATTCCCTATTATATACATACAGTACATACACTGTATGCATCCTTAACAAGTATTTCATTTGGCTTTTAAGGAAATTCTTCAAAACAAGTTACAATGAGTTCATGTTTTCATACATGAATAGCATCAACCTCTTAGATATTTAGTGATTTTTATACCACTAGTGTGTTTTCTGGCATGGTGGCGGGGTGGTTAGCACTGTCGCCTCACACCTCCAGGCCTGGGGTTTGATTTCTGCCACATGAAATGAATGTCCATGGGTGTGGAGTTTGCATGTTCTCCATGTGCTTGGTGGGTTTTCTCTGGTTTCCTCCCACAGTCCAAAGACATGTAGGTTAAGTTGATTGGTGTGTCCAAATTGCCCATAGTGTTTGTGCATGTGTGTGTCCTGTGGTGGGTTGGTGTCCCCTGCCCTGCGCCCCGTGCCTCCTGGGATGGGCTCTAGGCTTCCTGTGACCCTGAAATGGGTAAGTGGTAGAGAGCATGGATGTACAATATGTTTTCTTGCTATAGTGTATATATATGTTGTTTCTTCAAACATGTCAGATCACACATTAGGTGAGCAGTGAAAAGACAAAGATGAACACTGTCAAAGATAACTGCAGAGAACAAAACATTTTCAGAGAGAAATTTTTAAATAAAATGCAGTGTAGACATCAACATCACGTCTAAGACACTGAGCTTTTTTTTTATCAGCCTTAAGTTCCTATAAATATTTAGTTCATTAGCACTGAAAACAAATGGACCAGTGATGACCCAAGTTACCATTTGTGTACAGAACAGCAGACAGGCATACTTTTAAAGCTGTTCTCATTAGAAGAGGTGACAACATCCATCCATCCATCCATTATCTTAACCGCTTATTCCTGGTGAGGGTCACGGGGAAACCTGGAGCCCATCCCAGAGCACATAGGGCGCAGGGCAGGGGACACCCAGGGTGGGGCGCCAGCCCACCACAGGAGGTGACAACATATTCATCACAATAACAGTTTATTTTGATCCACACTCACCATATGAGACATCATAGATCATTCCAACCACGTGTGTAATTTTTCTCAGTAGTTCATATCCATATACATTTTCTACATAAGTTGTTCTTAGCACTCTCAACAAAGAAATATTTAGAAACTGCAGATTAATATTTATTAAGTGATATTAAAAAATGCTGCAGAATATATATTTGTTTTATAATGATAAATTACTGTGTCCAAAACATAAGTACATGATATAAGCTTTGTTATTGGAAGTTTGATCTAAATAATTTACAAACAAATATTCTGAGAATGGCCAAATATTTTTCAATGTAAACGTGTGATACATACATATTTACATATTCACATTTTCTTGTTCTGTGTATTTTTAGTATGGACATCACTGTACATTACACTGTCCATGACTGTGTGGATATACAAGAGCAGCCTTTCTAATTGTGTTCTCCGACACTTCTCTCTGAGTTACCAAGCCGATTCAGACCTCAGACGAGCCAGGGTAGGTGGGTGCATCTGATCTACACAGGTGGGGATATGGCTCTACGTAGAGGATGACCTCATGACCTTTGACTGCCTGCAGGCACTTTTTCGTTCCTCCCGTCTCCATGCTGGGTAGTGCTGGTGTCTGTGGAGCCACACCACTGGGCCCAGAGGTTATCTGGCTTTGATTCAGCGATGCCACAGGGCATTCTGCCAAGGAGACACCCCTCCTCTCATTATTATCTCAGCCACAAACCCCCACCAGAACTCATGTCTATCTGAGAAAAAACGCTTTTCTTTGGGTATGATGTCCTCAGTCAGTAACGGTAAGACCCTCACTGGAAACACTACATCTTCTCATAAATGTTGATCTGATTCTCAAAAGGCTGAAATGATGAACACTCTTGAAATTTCACTGCAATTCTACTACACTCTAAGGAGTTACAAGGTGTATTGTGTTTTTTTAAGTATAGATGAGAAAGAATAAAAGCTGTGATTAAATGCACATTAAAACAAGGGTACAACAGCAGCCTCTTTCCAGAAATTTGAACTCATACCTTTCTGATGATAGGTTGAGCTCTGTTTAACCAGCTTCTGATCTTCAGCGTTGCCCATTCTTTCTGAAAGGTGCCATTCATACCCCTGTCAGGCAGCCCACATACTGCTTGTCTGTTGTCATGACAAATCCCTTCTTTTTCTGACAGGTTTCATCTGGCTGGGGAGCAGACAGCTGTCTGCAGGATCTGGCCGGAGGCTGTTCCTGCATGGGGGATACCCATCGGCACCTCTGAATTCTTGTGTTCGCTGAAGATGATTAAGCCCCTCTTGGATGGGGGGGGCATTGTATTTGTCAGATGAGGAAATGGTGAGGCTCCGAAGACTAATTGTGGCTTCTAGACAGACTAATAAAGACAAAGTGTGAGTGACAGCAGTAGCCTTCGAGGTTAGGCTTCCTGTCTATCCCATTAATTAACATACTGCAATACCAGTACAGTCTCTCAAAGTGTAAAGCCTGAAGTCATTAAAAGAGGAAATATTTTAATTTAACTATTTGGTACAAGCTGAAGCTTTCACTCCACCCAAAAATAGCCAGGGTTCCTGCAAGATTCCAAAGGCTTAATAACAGAAGAATCTTGGATGTACTGCATACACAGCTATAAATTACACATGTTGGAGGTAAAGCAGGAAGTACGCAATAAATGAAAAATGGCATTTATTGTTAATAAATAAATATAGGTGATATGGTGGCTCTGTGATTTGAATTGAACTGAATTCAATTCCTTTTTTGTCATTTTGCCATTCGGTACAACAAAATTCAATGTGCAGCTCCCTTCATCAATGCTTAAGAAAATAAATATACATGTCAATTGCTTCACATACACTGAAGTTAAAAAAAGAAACTACAGTACAATTATGATTTCCATATTTACCATTGGCCTGTGTAAAATACAGGTAGCTCACACGGAGCATACAATCTCAATGTCTATCGTACAAATGTGCTTGGGTGCAAATATGTGACAAAGTTATTAGATTGACATGAGTATGGCTCTCTTGCCTCACGTCAACAGGGTTGTGGGTTGAAGCCTGGATATGGGAGCTGGGTGTGGAGGTTGTGTGTTCTGACCGTGCATGCCTGGGTTTTCTCCAGCCTCTCTGGCGTCCCGTCCCAGTGTCAAAGACATGCTGGATAGTTGCATTGGCCCTCATGAGTGCCCTGTGATGGGGTGTCCCCTGTCCTGCATTCTGCTCCAGGCAGCCTGGGATCGGCTCCAGGCTATCTGTGACTATGAATAGGATAAGTGCTTGGATAATGAAAGAACAACAAAAAAAAAAACTGTTTATGAAACTTTGCAGCAAAAAAAGTGAACTTTAAATTGTGGTGTTTATTTTCCATTTGATATTTAAAACGATTACTGCTATTGAATTGCATAAAGGAACCATTTCTACAAGAATGTTTGAAATTCACACAGAAGGCATTCTCAAATAAAAATAACATCACAAAGGTGTGTTGGTGTTGGGAAAATATTTACATGTTATCACTTACAAGTATTTTTTTTTTTTTTTCAACACTACCGTGAGCTAAATCCTATGTGACCAGCTTGTTAGCTGGGTTTTTGTGTTACTAAAGCTACCTTATAAAAGCAACCTTAGTACAGTACCTTCACACTGCGAAAGAACGTTCTTTAGCAAACTACAAAAACACTCGTGCAGACCTTCAGCAGAGCGTTATAGGGGTGCCGCTCTGTCAGAGGTGCAAGAATTTATAGGAAGCAAATGAATGAACACAAAGAGGTGCTGCTGCACAGAAGCTTTTTCAAGCATGCAAATTGAGGCACTTACAGTAATTTGTTTCCTGCCAAGGAAGCTGGAGGCCAGAGTGGAGTGGGAAAGGGGGAGACGTGTGGAGGGGGGCTCTCTAAAGTGCCCCAGTGACCCGTAACAACAGTCCCAGAGGGGGACTGGAAATGTTTCCTGTCATCGTGTTTCGCTACAGCAGTCTGTCTCGTGTTTGGGAGTCTGTCGCTAGAACAGGCCTGTGGGGACCAATGGACTTGTACAGGACCCAGAACAGTCCAGGAGCTATCAAGTTTAATGTGCATTGAAAATAAGATAAAACAAGTAGGAAAGTGTATATAAAATTACTGCAATGTGTTTATGTTAATGTGCCATAAACTGGACAAAAATCGTCCACAAATGGACAGAGGCATGTACACACACACACACACACACACACACACACACACACACAAAAGTTCAGAATTCTTTTGATAGATATTTTGTTGTACCCTTGGCGAAGTAATTTATTTTGAACTTGTTCAATAACATAAATAGCAGTTTATGAAATTGCTTAGGATTAAAATGTGAGTAAAAAGTAAAAGTTAATGTATGTGAAGCTGGTAGGAGTTTTCCTATCAGTATATCAATAATGATCACCATGGTAACAATTTTAAATCACACTGACTCCATCCTGACCTCACAGGGACTGGTGACTGCTTTTGATTAACAAAGCATTCAAATGTTAAATTGTAGGTCCACATGGGAAGTCCATACGAAATGTAGCCCATGGCCTGTAAACTTTCACTTTATAACCAAATCGCCGCTGAAGATTGTGTGGAGAGATTGCAGTGTCATGCATCGCCAGTTCTCGAACTTAGGTCTGCTCACGAAGTCACAGAGGTGGAGGTGCTGATATCTTTTTTCGTGTCTTTAATACAGTTGTAGTCCTTATACGCCAGGGTAACTGCATGATAAAAAGTAGCTGTTTACATAATGAGTAGTATGGAAATCCTCTACCTCAATCTGTTAAATAGCAAAGTCTTAATAGAGTCTTGAAACTACATGGCAAAGTTAAAGCCAAGTCTGACCCTCTGGCATAGCAGTCCAACAGAAAAACTCAGTAGAAACCCACTGAGCAGATTCTCACGGGACATTGGGATGAAGTGCCAGCATTTCAGCACAAAATGAATAGCCCTGTATGCTGCAGAACATTACGTGTCATTATAGCTTGGCTATGTTTCTTTTTGTTACAATGCCAAGGAACTAATATCTACTGATCAAAGCACTTTTCCATTCAACACAGCCAAGAAACCATGAACATTCTTTTTTTTTCCCCCCTAACCTATAAGCCTTACTTAAACGTATGCATCTAGTCATGCAAAATGTTTTGTAATAGCTTGCCAAAAATTAGTCTTACGTCTCCCACTTACTGAATGGACATAAGTAGCAAGTCCAAAACCAAACTGGTGACTTTTAGAAGCATTCAGGTAAACATCAGCTGTTCTGAAGAAGTGCTGCTCTTGTTACCCAAGGGGTTTCCACTCAGCCTGCGGTGTTTAAACCCACAGGGTAACCTTCAAGACTCATGTGTGCTGTGCTTCATCTGATAAGAGCTTCCTGCAGTGAATGGATATCACACACACACACACACACACACACACACGCACGCGCACACACAGTTTGTCTTTGGCTTTTTCACTTTCATTTACACACGTGCGCACATTCACACCCAAGACACACACACACACACACACATATGCACACACACATTTCTACAGCATAATAAATCATGCTGTTTGTGGGAAACCTCTCATTTGTGTTCATTGCACAACTCATTTGCAATGCCTTTAGCTTGAGTAAACTGTTAGCTTGAGCACTGCGAACTTGACTGCAGACCGTAGATGGCTCTTTGTAAACAAGGACAGTTTACACATGACGTGATGACAGGTAACAGCAGACTAAAATGGCTGGGTACACCACCGCCCACCCACTTAGAAAACAAATTCAAACAGAGACCAATTATAATACTTGTGTTTCAAACAGTGTACAGTATGGAGGTGCCAAGTGTTGAGCGGGAAACTGTTTGGCTATAACTGTGTCCTTTATAAGTGAGGAAGACATTCCTGGCCATTAAAGTTGTCATCGCCTTGAGATAAATATATTTCTTTGTAAATATTAGACACAGAAGGAAAGAATGTTTTTTTTATAACAAAGGAAATGTTTGCCCACAGAACCAAAGTTTGGCCCCTGTCTACTCTGGCCCAATTTACACTCGCTGGTCACCAGATTTTTGCCAGGGGCAGCTGGGGTCTGATTTTTGGCCAGGATTCTGAGGAACGGAAAATTCTGCAGCTTCTTGAGCTGGGACCACTAATTAGGCCCGGTGCTTGCTGGGAAGTGGCGCCTTGTTGGAGAGATCCAAAGATGTCTTTGGGCACTGAGGCATTGTTACTACAGCAGTAGCTCTGTCCCAAAATGAACAGTGATAAATAAAATTAAAACCACTGCCTAGTATGCTGTTTGATTGTTTTGTGGCGATCTGAGATGTGAAACGTCATGACCACTGCCGTAAACCACAATACCATTTCATTCAGTCATCATGCATATTTATGCATCATTAAAAAAAAAAACGAAAAGCTCTGAATGAGCTTGGGTGTCGGTTAACTGGTCAGTACATTACTGCATTAGATCACATTTTATTAATGGGTCAGGCCTGAAGCGCTGTCTATATTTGGTGGGGAAAAACAACCCTGAACACTGCATACATGCCATCTGCATAGTGCACAGGCAAAAGGCTGCTCACAAAAAAGATGACTAAACACTACCAGATATCATTTTCATGTATACCAAATTGTAAAAAAAAAAATTGGAACATTTTGAGAATAAAATAAAGTCCTGAAGCATATGGAAGTGAGCCAGAGGAAAAAGGTAAAACTTCTCTGGTTACTTTCTATGCTGTGCAATCGATGCAAGATCAGTTTACCCTTAACTGTTGTGATTTGAGTGATCAGTTACTGAGCACCGAATGTTCCCTTTGGCGCTGTATTTTCGGCCAAATATTTTCCCCAGGGACTTCCCTTCCAGAGCAGCAGCGGACGCAACGGACGCTCCAGAGTGTAGCTGACAGGCGCCAGCCGATGGGAAACAGCAGAGAGAAGAGCTGAAGGCCTGAGGACACAGGGCCGGAAAGGCGGCCAGGCGGCGGAGCCCACAGCTCATCACCGCTGCTAACGAGGTGCGACACGGACAAGCAACCAGCCAGCAGACACAAAGGCACCTGACCAGGGGATGCCCCGGTCTTCAACACTTGCACATTCAACTAACCACAAAATTAATAGGAGCACATAATATATTCATTTTATTTTCCTCCGTTTATAAAAGCTGGGTGGTCTCAGGAGTGATCCAAGTCACATATCTTTCCTAGGGTTACAACATAACTCGTCTCCGCCTGATATAGGAACCTGCAGCCTCGCGGTCATGAATCTGGACTTCCAGCTGCCTCACATTTGTTGGATGAGTGCAAGCAGTTTTTAGTTACACTACACCAAGCACACTTCCACTCCCTTAGGGGCCCAGAGCTCTAACTCTTCGCTCTATCCCTCTCTTGGGCACTCTGAAAGACAGCATCATATAACTGTAGTTGTACGAGACGTGGCCTGTCAAACCCTATACCTGGTACATGTTGTCCATTGAAACTATATGCTGCACGTTTTTATAAACAGCTTCATTTTTCTTTTTGTCCTAAATGACTAATTTTGGCACACCAGTCTGAGTAACCCTTGTCTGGGGGGATGGGAGATGGGGAAAGGGGGTATGGTTGTTGGTTGCTGACAGCGGCCCCCAGGAGTTTAGAGCACAGTTCTGATTACCCACATCACAACCTCAGATCTCTTGGCAGACATCCTGCTTTGGCAGCAGGAACAGTCAACAAACCGCCAAGCAGAGCTATTTATGCGCGTTTCGTGTGTTTTCCATTAGGGGCTGTCAATATATATATATATATATATATATATGTATATATATATATACATACATATATATGTATTCAATCTGTAAGGGAACCTATGACATTCCTTTCTGGTCTCTATGAACACAAACAACTTAAAGAACAGGGTTCATATCTGAATGAGCTTCCTGTAAAAAAAAAAAAGAACTTCATAACAGCAGCTCTGCATGAACTCAAACACATCTGAAAATTTTTAGAAACTTGAGTGTGTAAATCCTTTTCATAAAGCAAGGATGCTTCTCCCACTGTTTCTTACTGCTTTATGATTGCAGCATCGCTTTTCTGAGATTAAGCACCTCATGACAGCGTTTGGGGAATAGCCGCACTGTTACTGAAGTTCAGACATTTATCTTCACGTACAGCACCCAGAGATAAATGCTTGCAGCCTTGGACAAGGGTAGGCCATAAAGCACATAACGGCGTGCTTTCCAAACCAGCGACGACATCTCTTACACAGAAACAGATGTGCAGCATGGCCTCGTACTCCCCGTCATCTCTGCCTCCCTTTATCCTCAACCACATCCCATCGAGCCCTTGGTGTTCCGTGTTTTCTAGGGAACAAAAATCCCTGTTTACTTTGAAACGTTGACGAGTAAAAACACGTCAATGTTACCTCCCCGAGACTGAGACACCTCCATAGGTGCTGCTCATGGAAAACAGTTTTTGTACAGTAGGTGGTGTGGACAGGATTTTGGTTTGGCTAGAGGATGATCCTGGGATCAGTGTCTCATAGATCTACACACGCTTGCCTCACTTGATCATTCCTGCAAAATGCATTAGGGTGTAGGTCTCACCTACATATACGGTATATTATATATCCATCCATCTGCTACCCAAATGCTTTTCCTGGTCAGGATCGCAGGTGTGTGCGTGTGTGTGTGTGTGTGAGAGAGAGGGGGGGGGAGAAAGAGACAACTGTGACAATTGTGCAAAAACATGAATCTCAATTAAAAAATGAAACCACAAAACTTTCAAATTAGGCTTGTTTTTTCAAGAACTGAATTTGCCACTACTAACATTGGGAGAGGGACATTATCTAGGCACCGTTTCATTCATTCAGCTGTAAGACCTCAGAAGAGGTCAATCATTATTTCATTGGGTGGGTGTAGTGTCAGGGCAAGGCTCATTGGTCTTGTTTGTGAAACAAATACTTCATATAGGCTGACAGATGTTCTACAGGCATCAATGATGCTGCATGTGATTAACACATATATCAGCTGGTGGAGTTTGTGCTCACAGGCCCTCAGCTCTCAGTTGGCAGAGCACCAAAAATAAGATTCTCAAGCTTGACTCTGGAATTGCATTGCTCACATTCATAATCACATGTCTTAAGCCATCTTCTGTGCACCCCACCACATCACATGTTTGCATGTATTGCATGAAGACTGACAACATACTGTCGCCATTAAAATTTTCATGGTTACAGTCATATTGCTCTCAAAGTCACACATTGATCTGTTTTCCAGCTCCATCCTGCCTGACAAATGTCTGTAAAGAATACAAGCTGGTTCTTTGCCCAATTAATATGAAACATACCTCGTTGTGTTCAATACATCCATCAGCCGTCCTGTAAAAGTTCTTGAAACGTTTTATAACCTGTTGTACAGATAAATTTTTCTAGCATGGTCAAAACAATCACTTTAAAGTCACAGTTTTATCTTCATTTTTATTTCATATCTTAGTCACTTTACTCTTTGACAGGAAGAATGCCTGGTAAGAACAAAGGAGCTCTGACGTGATTAAATAATGCAGTACTGGACCCTCACAGTGACACCCTGTCATACATTGTTGTGCTTCTGCTTTTTATTGTGTTTTATTCCATTAAAAATCTCAAAAAGTCCTTAACAGCTCCTGTCCTAGCAGAGGTAGCACTTCTCCAACTAACTTCACTTTACCTTTGTATTTTCAAAGGCTGTAGGTATGTGTGAGTGAGTGAGAGAGAGAGAGACAGAGAACAGATGTAATCAGAGTACTGAAAGTGTGTGGTAGGTGATTAAAAAAAACCCTACAGCTCTTATGAGATGGGAATATTACAGTGTGGATTGGACCACATCGCTTAGCAAAGCCTTCAGTGAAACACTATAGTCATGTAGATGTAGAAAGTGGCTATCCAAGGTATCTTAGTAACGGACTCAGTGGGTGCTGGGTGTGGAGAGATGAGGGGTGTTTGGGCAGGCCAACAGAAGCCTTGCTCTACTCAGCAACAACATCTGCTGCCTGTGAACAAGCCTGGAAAAATACAGCAGCAAATTCCCATGGATTTATTTATGGGTATGTTATGAATGCAGCATATTCTGACAAATGTTATTTTCAAGTCAGGCAAATAAAAGTCATACGAAATGTGGTCTGCTTTAAAACATCTTTGAAATACCAAATTGAATTAGTTAGTGCTAAACTGGAGGATGCTGTGATTTAAATGTGTGCTCAGCATAATAAAGCACAATAATCCCTTGAAGTTCCCTTTTCCAGGAAGTGAAATCCTTCAGGATTACAGCACATCATGTTACTTTTATGTGATTCCTACAATCATACAATTATTCTATATTTTATTGAATATAAATATATTTATTGTATTGTTACTCAGACACATTATTTCTGCTTTCTAGAATAATTTGCATTCAGGAACATACTAAGGCATTCAGTTTATGTAAGACAAAAATTTCAATTTTAAATGAACATAAATAAAAATTCTAAAGATTGAGGAATAAACGCAATGATCACATCTTGAATTAATGTCATGGAAGAATAGCAGGAGCTGAAATGAAATAAGTATGACAGCTGGCTAATGGTTAATTACCATGTGGACAAATGTGAAAATTTGAGCTTTTGCTATTATGTTAACCCTTTCCAGTGCCATACTTTACGCATGTAAATTAACATACATTTCTGAAGGTGTTACTAACAGTGCTCATGCTGGTGGTGCAATTTGTAGAGCTTCAGACTAGACTGCAGAAGGTTCCTGTATTCCTGGTTCAAATCCCAGCTAGCTATGTCCTTAAACAAGACACCCAGCACTAGCTCCCTGGGTGCTGTGTGTGGCTGACCACCCCCCAGGGGAAAGGATTTATGACAATAAACGCAGATTATTATGATGTAGCCAACATAACTATTTGAAAATCTGGCAAGAATCATTCATTAGATGCATTGTACTACAAAAATCGTGGCAGGACACAAACACTGATGATAAAGGCATGATCCCCCCCGTCCCTCAAAACTGCCCAAAGGACGTCTTTAGCATGTTGATCACATAACATGACAAAATGCAAATGAGGCCTTATAACTACAGTAGGGCATAATGCTGACTGAGGAGACCATGTGGTTTCTGACATGAACGGAGGGGGCTGTGGTCATGTGTAGCTTGCAAGGTAGAGGTGAGACCTGGGTGACACAGCCCCTTCTTTGCCTAGAGTGGAGCAGCACACCGTGCTCAGGAGACAACGAGTGTATGTAAGCATGAGGGAGGGGCAGGTGTAAGAGTGGAGGGGAAGACAACCTTTGATACCACGGTGGCAATAAATCTTCAACTCTAATTATGATCTGAGCAACAGTGAAGTAAATGCCCCAGGGGCATGGAAAGGTGTGCATTATATTACAATCACACACACCCTCCCTCTCTCTAATCCAGAAAGCAGTCAGCGTCATTCTCGTACTGCCCCATTTCTGCCCCCCCCATCACACTGCCATGAAGTGTCACAGCCTGGGGGTTAGAGGGCTGGATCTAAATGTGCAGATGTGCAGTTGTCTCCAACATCAGGCTGGCATTCCTGGCAGGGAGTGATCGGGCTGGAACACAAGGGTTAAAGAATCACATTTCAAACGTTCCACAAGCCAGACTTCTGTCAACGGTTGAAGGCTGATGTGTCATGACTTTAAAAGCAAAACATGTTTCAAAAAAAGTTTAAACAGAAATTTAAAATTGATGTCTGTACAATAAAACTCTTGGCAGTAAATGACTAAAGCTTGTTTGACTGAATTATGCCACTTTGCGTTAAGTCAGAATTCTCATCTGACTGGCAGTTTTCATACAGCTTTGCATCTGTAATTTTATGGTCATGCTCATCAGCAAAAACTGTTCATAAAATGGAAGTAAAATTAATGGTATTATTGTTATAAAATGATGAGTAGAATCTGAGCATGCCTGAGACCAAGAGACCTGCTGTTGTCTCCTTTCCCATCATCCCTTGCACACAGCGCTCTTCACTGTTTGACAATCCAGGCCTCCTGCTGTCACACCGTTTGTTTTTCATTTTGCCACTTTCATTTCCTGTGGACATGGGCGCCGCTTCTCCCGGTGAGGGCCAGTCTCGACACATCCCGTGGGAGGCACTGAGGGACGAAACCACCGTTGGGGAGGACAAGCGGCGCGAGCAGGCCCGGACCAGTCCGCCGCTGGCAGCAGTGGGACACTGGGGCTCTGTTCTCTCCTCTGCAAGAACCACGCTGGATGCTTTTAAACACCTCGCAGGACAAAGCTGTTTTTATGCGACGTATAGTGCATACCATTGATGGGGCACGGAGACTCCAGCTCAGGGGTCAACGCAATCAGCTCCCAAAATCTGCAGCCAAAAGTTAAGATCAGCAAAGGATCAACATAGAACAGCCTTTTGTCAGACCTCACACAAGCTCATTCTTGTTGTATTTCACACAATTAACATGGCTAATACAAGATACAGCGACTCTTTCAAAATGCAATGCATAGCATAAGATCTCTCAGTGATAGCAGAGTTTAAATCTGAGCATCAGTAATAATTGTGCCTTGAAGTCATGTCTACTACTACAGGAATAGTTACCCTGGGGATGTCACATTGAAACGCCTTCAGAGGTCTACTTCTTTTCATTGTACACTTCATATCAGTATGTGTACACTGTTTCCGAATGCTAAGCATAGCATAAGATCTCGCAATGAAAGTGAGTTTAAAGTTGAGTATCAGTAGGAACTATGGCTAAAATGCAGAGAGAGTTGTACAACAGCAGTTGCCATATTGTATCAGATGTCATAACCAGAAGCCTTCAAGGGTCACAGTATCATCTTTTTTTCACAGTACAACACTTCATATTATTAAAATGAATTGCCTGGCTAAAATATACCCAATGTTCCACCTTCTGCTGAACACATATGATGCTCAGTGTCCACTACACCAGACCCTGATTCCTGTGTAAGTCCTGGAAATGTGCACATGCCAGGACATCTTAGCATGTTGAAGGCCATCAGACATACAAAAATGCATTTTACTACAAGCATTTTAACATAACTAACCTTTCATTCTCCTACTACACATTCACTAATTTCACCCATATGAAAAGACCTTCCAGAAAGTGCTCCCTAAAAACGTAAATGAAAACATTCTATTTATGTCATCCTTATGTTTAATAAAGCTGGTCTGATCAAAGTTGAAGGCTGGTGACAGAATGATTCATGGTTAGTGTGCACTGAACTAAAATGTTTTACAAAAATATGGGCGTACACATAACATGGTATGACTGACAGGCAAAGACAAACTTAATGACAATAGTAGTAATCACGGACAGATGCCTTTTTTACACAAAGCTGACTGATGCATACAACAAACCGTCTGTTGATCCTTTTAGTATTTCTGCAATTGTATTATTGCATCACTTGTTTTGCCAACAAACATGTCCGTGCAACATAATGCGCTTTTACTCAGCTGTCTCTGAGGCCCTTTGGGTATTAGGCCTCTTGGGACAGGCTGGGTGCCAGTTCAAGTGGGGTACTGTTTTCATCACATTTAGCTCTAAATGAAATGGGATAATAAGGGAACATCCAAGATTAGCAGTGTACGAAGTGAGTACCAGGGCTGCATTCAGCAAGCCAATCTCTCTGCATGCTCAACCTCTACTTTAAAGAGCATTTTAAAACATTATCAAATCTTTTTAACTGATGCTCATCAACAACTGTAAATATTTTAAAATGCTACAAGACTAGTTCTTCAAAACAAATTAATAAATTAAAATGCCCCTTTATTTCCTTAACAGAATATTGTACGTGTATTCATTGTATTTCTTTTGTTGCATTTTTTCACTAACAACATGGAATATTTGGGCAATATCTGTGTATAAGAAATGCTGTATATCCATGACCAACCACATTAGGACATACCCAGTACCTACCACACACACATGTAAAAGCCACGTGGAACTGTTGCGACTGTTTTGGGTGCCACAACGTTTAACGGAGTCTGGGTTAATCATTAAGTATAACTTGAAGCTAAAACATATGTTACAGTTATTCAGTTCTATTTCAGTTTTCAGTGGTACAATCAGTGTCAGATTTCCAAATGACTTGTAGAAGAAAAAGGCAATAAATTATACTAATAAATTCAAGCTTTTATACTGCATCCCACATTATGATGTACCGCTTACATTTTATATGGGGCTGTACAAGAAAGCCATTCACCTCCATATAAAAATCTATGATTCAAATCAAATGTATGTAGGTGGGTGAAATGAGCTAAATATTCGAACCCCTAGGTATCAGCGATTAATATTTTCCCGTCTCGGTCTAAACAACTGCAGATTTTAATACTGTACACCATGAGATTACAGCTGTTTGAATCAGACATTTAGGATGAAATGTTTAACATCTTGCTGTGTACAGCTCTAAGATGCTTAAATCACAGCAAAAAAAAAAAAAAAGACGTCTGCTGCGAAAATGAATACATGGACGCAAAGAGAACTTTACAAACAGCCCACTGTACACACTCCAAAAGCATCCAAGAAATACTCGACTATAAGCTTGCTCTGAGCACTCTTAAGAAATCCATTTCACTATGTCGTTATTATTAACTTATGGTTGGCACAAGGCGGAAAGAAGTCTGAATCGCTTATGTCTTGGAGTAGATTTAGGGCTACGCGCTCCGGAGAAAAGACGGCTCTGTTTTCGCATTCCTGCAACGCGTGAAAAGCGGGACCGTGGTTTCAGCTATGGTGGCATATCATTTTAGTCAAAGTATAAATGTAATACTTTTAAAAAATTTCAACCACGACGTGAAATGTTAACTAAATTTTTAATTCTTAAAATCACAGGTTATCATTTAAAAAATTGTTACGAACTGTGGGCAATTCCACGAGCACCGGTTAAAAAATGCACAGATCACGGGTCAGATGTTGGTTTTATACGTGTGTAAACACACACACACACACACACTTTATTTTAATTTTCCTCAATAGTTCCAGACGTGTTCCTGCTCCAGATACCGAATTACATGGTACGCCTTTATTTCAACGAACTCATGCCTCTATGCATATTATCAAAAACACCTGTAACCAATTTCCTTAAAAACATTGACAAAGTAGGTAAAACGGGAAACTGAAAATAAGTTTTTCCGCTGCCGTGTAATTAGCAGCACAATCGGTGCGCCTCCGAACAAAGTCATGCTTTTGGTGGATAACTATTGGTAGGTGACGTTATGTTTTAAGGCCAACGTGGAAAACATGGTCTACATAAGGGCTGGATCTCGAATTATCTGCCATTATACATGAAAGTATGAATAAAATTGTACTTAAAATATCTAGTTGCTCGTCTTTGCCAAAAGGTAACGCATTTATTAAAACAATGAAACATTACGTCCACTAAATAACGTGCAGATGTAAAAGTAAACATCTAGGTCCTCTCCATTTCAGATGGCTAAATCACTTTAAGCAATTAAAATCCCATGTAAAATATTTAAAATATAAACATGTAAATCTGTACAATTGAAAGCATAATTCTTCTAACATCGAATATTTCGACGAAATTGTGTCAGTCTGAGCTTTACACCAACAAATTATATCGTCCAACATTCAAGGTAAACACATTCATTAATAATAATAAAAAAAAAAATTACAGAACATTGGTTTTATACAAAAATGGGAACTTTATTCTCAGAAAGTGAGTATGGAATATATAAAACTATTTGGCTATAAATATAAAGGCTTCTGTAGTAGGAAAACAAGTACCTGCATATAAAAGGAAACCAGGATTTCCAAAGTGTTGAAAATGTAAAAAAAAGGTCTCAATACTTCTCACGAGTCCCATTGAACTTGAGCAAATAATGTAGGGATAAAATAAGCAATTTTTAAAAAGGTACACTGTCAAAAAATATTAAATAAAATGCACTGAACATCTGGCGATAATTTACATCAAGTAAAAAAAAAAAAAAAAAAAAAAAAAAAAAAAAAAAATAGGATTAATAAAAAAATTTTAATTTGCAAAAACCGAATTGCAATGCCATGGTTTCTTCCTGCTCTTTAACCCTGTACAATAACGAAGATATTGCCTCAATGCAAGATAATGACACTTGTCTCTTACAGCCATTTGGTCACGCTCTTGGTCACAGGACACAGAAACACTTGAAGGAAACATTCAGACCAAATCCACAACTGCCTGGTACAAAGACAGTTACAGGGATGGACCAAACGCCCACTAAAAAGTCTCACGCCTCACATGCAATGTTTCTTTGGAAATGTTAGATATGAGATGTAAAATTAAAGCAAAACTAAAAATAACACTGACATGACATTCACAGGAATTATTTCCTGGTGAAAGCTCTGTTCAACTGAGTTAGCAATGTTTTGTTGTCTTACAGATAAGCAGCAAAAAAAGGACGTAATCTGGACAGAACAAATATAATGGCCAGCTTTTTAAACTGCTTTAACAATCCTGTGTCTGTAGCTCCTATTGGTTCCATATCCGTGCCAAGGTTAAAGGTTTGGGATGTCTGGTACACCCCCATTACTGGCCTCAAAGAGGGTATAAAAAAATAAAACCCTTTTGCAATTCAAAACCTTAACACCCAGAACGACAGAAAACGCCTTCCAGACTCCCTGAAAGAACAGACATCAACCAGAACTTCCTGCTCTCTGCACACCAACAACATTCCTGTAGCTCCTCCGTTGTTCAGCAACCTCCGACACCGAGAATACATGCTTATCAGGACACGCAGATACAGCCGGAGAATTTTCATTACTTCCACGCCTGATCTCATTTCCTTAGGTCGGTCAGCATGTAGTAGGTGTTAAAAACCATGCTTGCCATTATAAATTCATTAAAGGAGATTGGAACCGGAATTAACAAAACAGGACATTAAAGTGTTAAATCCCCCAGAACATGACATGGACGTAAATCAACCATGTGAAATGGTACTTGTACCCATAAGGAAGTGTTCACCTATAAAACAGGTTTAACCCAAAAGACGTTAAGTAGAAACATTCACGCTCTTGTTACAACTCCTGCTTAAACCACACAACATGGAGATCAGATTCACAAAGAACTTCAAGCAACAAGAGGCAGTCTCTTTCATAAACAAAATGGTGTAAAAACAATTCAAAGCCAGTAAATGCTTTTTTAAATACAAATATATAGTTACAAAATTTCACAAATATATACAATGGCATAGTAAAGCGTCTTTCTCGCATATCCACTGATGGAGAGAGGGGGGAAAGAAAAAAAAAAACTTCAGTAACAAAACAGCATGTCTTTAAGTTTGTCAAGAAGCATGTCCACAGCATCAGGCCACTGTTCTAGCCTCATCACACTGTTGTCTCCCCTCGCCTGCCACTGGTCAGTCTTGCGTAAAACTTCCTCCAGGAGTTGAGGGTTTTGCTGGACCATATCCAGAAGCCTGACGTGATGCCCACAATGAGCGTCATGAGGTACTTGATCATGAAGATGGTGAAGTCAGGCATGGCCTGGGGGGGTGGCTGTGGCGGGCAGGGCATGGTGTAAGCCTTGCAGGCCTGGCTCACCCATGTCTGCTCCCACTGCTCACGGAAGGCCTGCTCGTAGAGGTAACAGGCAACAACGGCAGCGGCCGGCACAGTGTAGAGCACGCTGAAGACTCCGATGCGCACCATGAGCCGCTCCAGCTTCTCCGTCTTCGTGCCGCCGTGCTTCATGACGGTGCGGATGCGGAACAGGGACACAAAGCCGGCCAAAAGGAAGGAGGTGCCCAGGGCGAGGTAGAGGAGTAGCGGCGCCAGGACGAAGCCCCGGAGGGCCGTCACGCTGCTGAGGCCTACAAAGCAGACACCACTCAGGAGGTCCCCATCCACCTGGCCCACGGCCAGCACCGCGATGGTCTTCACAGCTGGCACGGCCCAAGCCGCCAGGTGAAAGTACTGCGAGTTGGCCTCGATAGCTTCATGGCCCCACTTCATCCCTGCTGCCAGAAACCAGGTGAGCGCCAGCACCACCCACCATATGGAGCTGGCCATGCTGAAGAAGTACAGCATCATGAAGAGGATGGTACACCCCTCCTTCTTTGTGCCCTGTACCACTGTCCGGGTCTCACTGCCAAACCTCTCATTGCATGCAACTCGGTCCTCCAGCAGGAACCCTGTGATGTAGGCAATTGACACCATTGTGTAGCAACCAGAAAGAAAGATGATAGGTCGCTCTGGATAGCTGAACCGCTTCATGTCCACCAAGTAGGTCAAGACTGTAAACAGAGTGGAGGCACAGCACAAAACGGACCAGATTCCAATCCAGATCCTAGCAAACTTCTGCTCCTCCTGAGAAAAGTACATCATTCCATGAGGTTTTGACGGCTCGCAGGGAGCGCCGCAATCGTTCTCTCCAAGAAAGCGGTAATTCAGATACTGGGGAACTTTCAATGCTGCTGGGCACCGAAACGGTCTGTCGGGTCCTCCCGCATACGTGGGATCGGTTACTACGGACGTTGGATTGCTGGGACCGCTTTTTTCAGTGGTATTCTGACCGACACACAGCTCTCCCGACCCGTGAACAGGGAATGTCTCACAAGCCAGGCTGTCTGGCCACTGAAAACCGAATTTATTCATCAGTGCTTCGCAGCCCTGTCTCGCCCGCTCGCAAAGAGACCGGCAAGGTGGGAGAGCTTGCTCCAGTACGGTGCACACCGGAGCATACATGGAGCAGAGAAAAAACTTAAGTTCGGGGGAGCACTGAACTTTCACAAGAGGGTAAAACTGGTGCACCTCCAATCCTGCGTCCTCCTGGTTTGTGTGTCCCAACAGGTTCGGCATGATGGTCTCGTTGTATGCGATGTCCGTACAGAGAGGGATTGAAATTGGTTGACAAAATCCATGCTCCGGAATAGAAATGCCTCGGTCGCCATACTGTCCATTTACTCCCGAAACTGCTAATATTACAAGCAAATACGCCAACAGCCAGGTGTAAATAACTTTACCACAATCAACTGTAAAGGCATGTTTGCCATCCATACTCTCCGTTAGTTTTTTTCCGCAAACTAGATGCGGTTGGACGACAAGCGACGATTTTCCAGTCCTCTTTGTTGGCTCAATAGTAGGGAGAGTCTTGAGTAAACTTTAACAGTCCACATGCAGCACGTCCGCTGGCGCCCCACGCTCTGCGCTCCTATACTGGACCCAAGACTACAGAAAACTAAATTAAGACCAATCAACCCGATACCAACACTTTGCAACTCCTCCTGTACGACCATTTGCGCCCGTCCTTGTGTGATGTTCAAACCTGTTTCCAGGCGCCCCACTGTCTCTCCTACATATGCACCGAGGGGAGGGATCTGGAACTACCTAAAACATGTTAGGGAGCGTCAGAATTTTACAACCTTTACAATTCGTGAACAGTTACTACCTGAAAAGGTACAGAACACTTGCACTTACCTTAGTTACATTTGCAGATAATTGTTACTTATCAATATTATTTTCTGATTGTTAAAATGTGTCTTTAGGACTTGATTTAATTGAATATGTGATTTGGAACAACTGTTACTTCTATCTTTCTATTCTTGGGTAGAGCATCAGGCTAGGAGGTGGAAATCTTCTGGTCCCTGGTTCAAATCCCAGCCCAGCCAGGTGTGTCATTGAGCAAGACACTCAGCACTAACTCCCCGGGTGCCATGTATGGCTGCTAAACGCAGAGGACGAATTCCTTGTATGTGACAAACATACTTGGCCATAAACACAATTCCCTTAAGATATTATTGGGATTTTTGGGATGTTATTATTTCTTCATGTAGTAATACCAGGTGACAGCAGAATTTATGAAAAAGAGTTGGATAAGATTACTTATCATTTATTGCATTGAAATTGGAAGATTGTGGAAAGAGAAGACCAGGGTAGTCTCTGTTGTTATTGGTGCCCTAGGAGCGATCTCCCAAAACTCAAAGTAAACATATAGAAAGCCTGCAAATTGGACAGTACCCGATTCTGGACTTGGCTGGAGAACCGAACGACCGTACTTGAAACATCACAGATTTTACGACGATACATGTACAATTCTTAAGTCCTTGGCTATTGCTTGAATTGCACCAAAATGACCAGCTGTTCAACATTTCAAGCGGTGGCATAATAATAATAATAATAATAACAATAATAATAATAATAATAATAATAATAATAATAATGTTGTTGTTGTATACAATTATATTATAAACAGCGGCGGACATCTCATTTCACCTTTGGAAAGAGGGACAATAAATTGAAATATATCCTAAGAGCAATTCTTGAAAGGGACACAAATGACATAGTTTGGTTTACATACGAGGGGAAGAACCCTTCGGAAAGGGGGATATGACATAATGCGCGAATGACATAAATTACTAATAATCCCTTAAAGTTTAAGAGCAAGTGCTTTTCTATTGGCTATTAAGTGTGTCTATTGAAGGCAATGGGAGGAACTTGGCGATTGACTTTGGAATGCTCTGATCGGAGAATCTTCGCTTTAGCAATGTGTACGAGCTGGTGAATTTAGTTAGTGGATTAAATACAGTATGCATACAGTGCTGCGTATTACTTACGGGCAGTTTGTTCTAGAATTTGTTAAATTTTTTGGTTCGCGTATAGTGAGGTACTGTTCACATAAACAAAAATTATTCATTAATTTTATTTGATACTTCCATCCATCCACTCCCAACTGCTTATCTGCAGATTGATAAATGTGATGCCCCCTGAATGCACGTGTGTGTGTGCTTGCGTGCATGCGCGCAGAGTTGTTAATATTTGTCCGTGCCTGTCAATTCGATTATCTAGAGTACCGTATTTGCATCCAGTACACAAATACTAGACTGATTATGTGCTTATAATTTAAGTACGGGTATTTGCGCTCAATTACTGTTCAGGGAAATTGAACGCGTTATTTAACTTGCATGCTTTTTCACTTAGAGAACCACAGATATGCTTTGAATTAAAGCAAAAAGCGTCTGGGGCGTTTCCAGAAAAAACACTGTTGCCAAGCCATGCAATGAATTATTTTTTAATCGGTTCAGCTAACATCAAACGGCATGGCGAATATCTGGCCAGTCAACTGCGGGCGGCGGATGGTATTGTTGAAAGCGGCTTGGGAGATGAAAGGTGCACGCGCATTACGACCGGCAGCGGCTAATATTGTTATAAATTACCCATTCATTTTCAGACAAGGCCTGGCCCTGTTTAAGTGAAATATAAATTACGACGAGAGCAAATGTGTCTCAGACGGTTAAAAGTGACGTCAACCAAAGGGCTACCTGACTGAACAATTTGTTATGGTGGGAATACTGAGAGGCAAACCATACAAAATGTTTCAACAGAGCACCACTGTCAACTGAAAGTAATCCGAAAGTGTACTTCATTTATTATGTTCAGCAGACAAGAAGTATTGTACTATACCGAACATAATGTTAGATTTCCTAAATGCGAATTATAAAGGGCAGAAACAACATTTCTTATAAGCGTTTGTTGATAGTTTGTAATAACATGTACAACTTTCATTTGTAATTGAGGTAAAAGTGGCCTTTAGTGTACCTGTTATAAACTCTTGTGCTCAGTCTTAGGCTCATAATTGGTTGGGTAAGCACATAAAATAGTTTACCTTATTTTTTAGTTACATTCTTGGACGGAGTGTGGTGGATTAGATGAGCTCAACACAGTTTGCCCAATAAACCAAAAGACTTCCACTGTAACACCTCATATTTTGCTATGTCCTGTTTATAAAAAAACAATACTAGCATCATTTACAGCAATGTGATTTACCAATCAAGACTGCAAAAATAACCTGTCTGTGTACACCATTGCTCAAGTGTTAATAACGTTTATTTCAGGTAAAACAGCAATAAACAACATTTACAGAAGGACATCACATCTCCCATTATAACATTATGACATATAGGTTGTAACAAATAATTCAAATAATTCAACCACTGCCGTACTATGCAACTAAGTTTCTGCCTTTCAATAGTGACTGGAAACACTTCTGTCCCAAAACTTTTTTCCAAACTATATCTTTCAGTGCATCATACACAAAAAAGAGCATATAAGTGAAACAGATTTGGCGTTCAAAAAAGTGAGCATATATATTTATTTATTCATTTATTTATACATGAATCCTTTGATTTGGAAGGAACATTCATGATCCAAAATGATATGTGTTTTTAAGCATCACTACCATTACATTTTACACAGGGACCGTTTATCCCAAGTATATACAGCCCAAACAGTTTATAACAAAGATTTAAAAATGATTAAATATTCACAGATGAAAGCAAATATCAGAGAGAGAGACGTGGTACTGACTGAACGCCCCTTTACAGGTCTGAGATACGACTCAGGGAATCCCTAGTCATTCCCTTATGGAGTTGTCTTTGTACAGTTTATGTATTTATAAATATATAACAAGTGGAAGCAGTGACAAAGCAGGAGGCAATGATGACACTAGAACAGCCTTTTCACACATCACAGTGCCGTTATCGCATGTGCAATTACATACTGCCTGTTTCCCATAGCTCCTTATTCACTATTATTATTATTATTATTATTGAGCAGATATTTCTCCCAAAAGTGCCTTACAATTTCACCTATTTGTACAGTCGGGTGTTCATTATTAGCTACCAATTCAACCACAGTAACTCCTCTAAGGTACAACAGCAGACCCTTCTTTGTTCTTAACCTGCTGCTGTTACTTCGATGCACAGTTGTTTTGGAAGCACTCGAGTCCCTGACAGACTATAGTGCTTTGCAGCTCAGGAGAGGACTATGAAGGATTGTGGGTGATAGCATCACTATCAGACAGAAAAAGGCAGTACAATATATTCAGAAGGCATGCTTAAAATATAAAAATAAACATTTGATTGCTAGCACTGCCTGGACTTCCTTTTAAAGTACCGGAGCCACAGACCACTCCTGTGATGATCTGTAATCGTGACCGTATCACGACTGCCACACTGCTTAGGGACCTCGTTACAAGGCAGCTGCATTCCATGTTATTGTATACAGTATATAGGCCTTTGTCAAAACCACACCAAACTGCAACTAAGTCACATTAAGTGTTTTATAACAGGGTGAAACATCCTGCCAGTTCACATTCTTTCCCCCTCCCACACAACCGCAGCCAGGGACGGTGGCGACGCGAGGCAAGGCGCCCCTGCTTTGGAGTTCAAACATGGAGCAAAGGGCTTTCGAAAGTGCATTCGTTACGAGAAGACATCCCCACAGACCCCCCCCCCCATGTTACATTTAGCATTTAATTTATCAGGGTTAACACTTAAAGCTATACCCACCACAACAACAAACTCAACAGCAAGAACTGCTAGGAAAAGCATTCCGTTTATGCAGAACCATTATCTGCACAAATTGTTAAGAAATATATTGGGATACAAAGGTTAAGTGTATGAAGACAGCGGTGCGGTAAATAAATGAAACCGTCTACTTTTGTAAGTCATGCAGGAACAAAAATAACAAACAGTAAAACACCATGAAAGATGGTGCGAGACGGAGAGACACATGGGTGTGCGGACACTTCCAGCGTGGTCACCCTCGCTCTTAAAAACCTACACAAGAAGGTGTGTGTGTGTGTGTGTGTGTGTGTGTGTGTGTGTGAGACATATTGCACACACAAAGGTCACCTTTCTGTAATAAAGCTCCCTCTCCTGTTCGTAACTAACAGCAAAGCCATATATGTTACGGGGGGCATGTCCTTCAACACCTTTTAAGAAAAAAACTGAAAACCAACAAGGCAGTTAAACTGTCCCTTCATGCTACAAGTGGCTTAGAATAACGCCTCTGTAACAAAAAAATCAAGATAAAAATTATCCACACAAATGTATGTAATTAAAAGACAGTAACATTATGTTTTTGTGAGATGTAAAACAGTGACAAAATAATCCATAGCACATTCTGCAATAACAGTGGCGTGTGGATCATTTCAACACAATGCAGCTGGCGCTGGCCACAGAGAAATGCTGCAATGAACTGTGTCAGCCCATCACCAGGATCGTGACTTACAAACAAACTCCACCCATCTGTCTCCAATTACCATTAATTAATTGACACTGGTTCCAGGAAGTCTTGTTAAAATATGAGAAAACAATGAAAAATCTTTTGTTTACAACAAATGCCCAAATTTAAATACACAGAAACAGTGTTTTGTGTAATATTTAGTGCTGCAACTCTGTGATAACTCAAATGTATTTTAGTAAAGGAGTTCAGCTATGTTCACTCACTGCAGTAAAATAAATGGGAAATTCCAAGATTGGCCACCTCTGCTTAGAGAATACCTCTGTCCAAATCAGTTTTCCTTTTTTATACATTTATTGCACAGAACAATTTTTAGACTGAGTCAGGATAAGTATAGCATTTGCCCAAGGCCATTACCATACCAGAATTACAACATCGGCTAGTGTTTGTATTCCCAACTATCATTTTCAGGTCTTGAACTTAGAAACCTGTGACTGTGCTGACCAGTTAATGTCCTTAAAAACCAATATGCTGTAAACCAGGTGGCAGACCTTGTAAATGCTTTTTCATTCTGGCAGAGACTGAGAACAATTGCTATTGGAAATCCTCTGTCTGAGAACAGTGTTGTAAAAGCCAATGGAAGACCAGCCAGCCCTTGTACAAGTGACAATGGTCTCACCCACTTCAGCCAATAACCTTGGCAAAGTACTCAAATACAGGTGTTTATCATGTAGAGTTTATAGAGCAGTAATGAGATGGGTGTGGAAGACTAACTGAATTCAGTTTATTTTTCCTCTTCTGTGACAATGACACTGATTTCAGGAAACCCATCTTGACAAATCAGAGTAAAATTAACACTGCAAAATAAATTCAGCTTATTGTATGTCTTGCCTTTTAAAACTGAATTTAATTCTCTGCAGGTTACAGGTCTGAAGATGATTGTCAAATGTCAAAATTAAAATGGGATTTGCTTAAAGAATGCTAAATTAAAGACTTGGTTACCAACATGTTATGTCAGTAGAGGCCTAGTGCATCCTGTATTCTGTACCTGGTAGCACCAGAACAGGCATATTGCCTGTGGAAGTTTACTGGATGTGCATCACTCATATACACATTGGGAGAACGCAACATGGAAGTTACATGTCACTGGTGGCATATTGCAAGTGGTCTCATCTCCCTGTGGCCAACTCTCTAGGCCCCAAACTGAGCAAAACACTATACCAGCTGTCATTTTCATCAATTTATTGTTAAAAACGCTTATTCAGATCAGGGACAATGGGGGGGACTGTATTCTATCCCAGGTGCCACAGGGAGTGAGGCAGGGTGCACCCTTAATGTGGAATGGGGTGGGGTGGGGGCAACACAGGGTATCGTTGTTATGATGTTACTGATTTTAAGGAACAATTCAGTAGGGGAGTTTTTAGGGATCCACACCAGACAAAGGGCAGTAAACATCTGCAAATTCCTGGTTACCCTCCTCCCCATCACTTCCACTTCCTGTCCCTAGTGTCCTGAAGACAGCAGAAGTGGTGTTAGTAGGGCAGGGGGGTGGTGGTGTTGGGATCATCAGTGCTACCTTCCAAACAGCCAGGTGTGATCTCCATGGTGGATTTTGAGCCAATTCCGAACCTTGTGTTAGCGATGTCTGGAAACAATTACCTACCAAATCCCGTACACAACAGGAGAAAACATCACAGGCTGACATTTCCCTGGTTCCATTTTGTCATGGTAAACGAGTGTTCAAAGCTGTTGTAAAAAGACCCATAACAAAACCATAAAGATGCCAGTAAGAACTGTATCTATCTGTGCACACACGTGCAACTAGTTCATCCTAAATATCGACATTCGTATTCGATGCGTCAATATTCCTTCAGTCTGTTCACTCGATCGCACTCCGAACTGGCTGAATATTGTAGACATAGGATGAACACAGAGGACATCCACTGGGAATATAAACAAATATTGTTCTGATGATAAACTTAAAATCTGAGGTGCCCAAACACTTTTGTGTGTGCGCGCGTGTGCGCACGCTCACACACACGCATCAGGTCGTCAGGACTTGGAGCCAGCTATTCCACCAGCCGTGTTCTTCAATAAAACGGCAAACAAAATCGATGATCCAATCAAATCCATGACATCGTCTGCTCTAGGTGTAACCTTCTCTTTTGTTTCGCTGCTCGGTGCTGACATCTGAAAAAAGAAAACAATTAGTCACTAACAGGATGTATGGCGATGCAGTTATATAGCAATGTTTATCGATAACATAATTCATGCAAGATTCACAAACAGAAATTTTTAACTATAAAGTGAGGTTTTAAAACAGATGTTGAACAGGATTATCACATGTAGAGTTTTATCATATGGTTTAACCAAATGAGAATCAAGCCAAGGGTTAAAGTAGCTGATGATGAACAGCTGACAAGAATCTCATGTAACCTGGGAATGAACGAAACCAGGTCAGAACGAACTGTACACAGTAAATTTCTGAAGTCATTTTCTGGAACTACATTTCTCTATGTATCGTCATATATCACAAAAATGGAACAGTTTCCTTACCCAGCCTCACATTTTTCATTAGTCAGTTGACATTTAATTACATCCCACTTACACAATGTAGGCTGTTGCAAACAATTTTCCAACAACTTGCACTGATCCAGAGGAGAAACGCAGATCAATACTCTACTTTTCTATCAAAAACAGCAATTTCATTGCTTGCAGTTTTATAATTCCTCATGTTTGCACAACTGCATATTAAAAAAAAAGAAAAAAAAAAACGAAACGTTTTTGCAAAAAATTACAACAGAAATTCCTGTTCTGGGATTTTAAAGTGCTGGTGTTTGAGTGGCACACATCAGTCTGTGTTAGACAGGGACACCCATGACACTGTGAGCAGGGCAAGGACCCAGAGGCACAGACAGTAAAGCTCACAGTGCCACGACAGGCCTGTCAACAGGCCTCCAGCTGTTTTGGTCAAAGAGTCTGTCCTAGATGTGCTGGAGCTTATCGCACTTTTGTCTCTTCCCCACCTGCAGCGATCATACAACGGTGATGAATAATGGATGCCCCAGCGCTGCCGTCTGTCTCTCTAGTTTTAACAAGGGGGGTCACTTGGCCTTTGGAGATGAGAGCCAATGAACCTGTACATCTGTAGGTCTGGAATTAGGTGGATCCCGGAGCATGGTGCTTCTTTCGAGCCCCTGGGTGGGGTGGAGAAGAACACACCAGACAGCCACAGGTTGGGGCCCTAAACAGCCTTGCACGGTGCCTACCAAAGTTCACCCATGTTGACCCCACAGAGTTAGAAACCTTTCAGCTGAAGACAGGCATGGAATGCAGAAAGACCACTACCCACAAGGCCTTTCTCCTCAGGACTTCAGAGGTCCTTTTCCTTCCCATCCCTTGCCGAGACGTGACAGGTAGTGCAATATGGCAGGAAGAGATAGACAAGAAGAACAGATGGAGAAGAGAGGGTGGAGGGCTGAGATGGCAGGAGGGAGATAGGGTGCAGGAAGCTGGAATAGAAGGCAAGACTCCTGCTGCGATGCTAAATGGCCTACTTGAGAGCTGGGGTGGGAGGTGGGGTGGGGAGGTCTCCCTCTGGGAGCCTAATTACAGCAGGCGCTGCCTGTTCACCCCCCCCACTGCGTCCTTGGCTCAGTGCAGGCCTTGGGGGATCGCACTGTCTCCACAGCTGCACTTGGAAACCCTTCCAAAATTCTATACCCCACCTCTAAACACACTTACTGATAAAAAGAATACAACACAAATTTTAACATGCATTCTGAACTATGAAATCCCACACAAATTAAAATTACTATAATAATAGGTGTGTTAGTTTATTCTTGGCAAATGCTTTAAACACAATCATCATTTGTTTTTCATGTAAATAAAATTCAGTAGTTTGCAATAACATGTTCAGTCCTCTATCCAAAACTGTGATTTCCATGTGGCACTTTGTTACTCAGATGAGGGTGTCACAAAAGACAGCATATTGTTCATTTTGTCAGAACGATTAACAACCATGGAGAAGGAAATTTTAGTGCTATAGTCCAGTACAGTAATGTTGCCCTGGAAAAATCAACAATGAAATTTGTTGTTCTGGGGTCTACGACTGAGTGAGAGCAGATGTTGGGGTTCTGCTCCAACGTGATCAAAGTAGGCCCCTTTGCCTGGGCCCAGATGGAGCCTGTGGGTGGGTAATTCAGGGTGGGGGAGTCCCGAACCCAGCCAGCTGTCCCAGCTGTCTAAAGTCAGCACATGACAGTGGCAGCTACTTGCTGCAGCTCAGTGCCATGCTGCCACAAGGGACAGGCATGTGCTCCTGCTGACAGCCACTGTTGGGCCCCCGGGCCCTGTTGAAGCTCTGAGAGGAAGATCAAGCTGGGCAGAAGGCCGGGCCCTGGACCCCCATGGGCAACACAACACCACAGTCTCACCCTTACAGTGATCCTCCTGTTTGTCAATTAAATTAAGTTCATTTACAAACAGCACCCAATGGCCCTGCTAATTTATACCAGCTCCCTTTTCAAAATGGTATGGGAAACACAGCGTATACCAGAAACATAGAGTAAAGTGTAAAAAAAAAAAAAAACTGATGAGGACTGGGCATTACTGACTTACAATGGATAACAGGACAAATATGACAGAATTAGAATTAGAAAGCCCAACAGCAGAAATCACACTTCATTCCAAGTTATAGCTCAGCACAGCCAGGGTGATACACACATCTTCCAGCCAATGATGAAACCTACAGCTGAAGTTTCCATAAGCCTGTCTATTAAGAATGTAATGATACATTGTGCCACAGTACGCCGCAATGCAAACGTGGACCAATACACACCCTGGAGATGGACCATGTTCAGTACGTTTAGATTTTCCTGTTTTTTGAAACAAAAATGGCGACAAAATAACAAACAAAAGCAAAACAATTTGTCAATATAGCAAAAGGTGTTGTTTTTGTTTGTTTATGCCTTGGTATAATTTGATTTAACACCACATCATTAATTATTTTTTAGCAGGAATTTCATTAAAACATTGGACTCCCTGTAGATTTTAAGGTCATATGTTTCCAGTCATTACGTCTGGTATGCATTGTCAGAATTGATCTGTTGCCATGTCAACTATTAAACACAATGTGAGCAGGAGTTTTGCTCTCACTGTTATTGTAATACTTTTCTACTTGTCTTTCAGCAAAATACCACACATCATACGTCACTGCATCCTGGTGTCTGAAGCTCTCATAATAAACACGCTGCACAAAATTACATTTACATATGTTTATTGTGATAGTGACGTGATGTGCGGTATATATATACACAATTACATACACTTTTAAACTGCAATTCCAGATGATTTTCGGGACATATTTTGAGCATGTAATTCAGCATAAGCTTTGGTTCCCATAAGATCACTGGTACACAAATATGTGGCAAATCTGTTTAATTAGAACAGCATTAGCAAAAAGAGAAAAAAAACAGGAAGTCTTTCACACACAATTGGTATGAAATCCAGACTGTGGTTTACTATTTCTTCCTTCATAATCTGCCAAAACCATCATAAGATTTCTAAAAAAAAAAAAAATCTAAAAGTAACAATCTATTAATCTCAGAAATATGCTTTAAAGTCTAAGTAATGTGTCACAAATTATTTCTCAGGTGATATTTCAGCCCTGGTATCTCAAAAAAAATGGGTTAATGGAATTTAACTAAAACAATATATAGCCCAAGTTAAATCAGTGTGAAAAAGCCTTTACAAAATACTCCCCACATGCGAGCCTCCTCCACCCTGCGGGATGCATGTGAATGGAATCTGCTGATTCCAGACCTGTTTGTAAAACCACAGAGGCGAGGACTCAAGGCCAGGTAAAGGAGGACTGTTCAGCCTTAAATTATTCCGGAAACCATCACTTTTTTCTTAAAGCGCACTTTTAATGCGACTTCATTGTGTTGTACAAAAGCAAGGATTCTTTGCTTACAGCAAATGAACACTGACTTTGTACGTTTTTCTCTTTTTAAAGTGAGACCAGAGATCACCTTGTTTACATTACAAACAGGATTCCTGTGCATCATCCACAGAAATGTCATGCAGAGATACTCCTGAACTTTGGATATCCCAGAAAAAGTATAATGTGGCATTTAAAAGACACACAGAGGAATGGTTACACCTGGAAATAATGTTCAACTCCAAAATCTTTACACTCACTTTCGCAGAACTGAATCTTGTCAACACCACCAGGAGAGTCATATACACAGCACATGTGTCACTGTGGACCAGACGTATCTACAGCACAGGTGTCACTGTGGACCAGACGTGTCTACAGCACAGGTGTCACTG
>JABJVR010040658.1:0-24213 GCA_025773905.1 Chitala chitala
AATTTCATAAAATATCAGGCAAACCCTACGTTATAGAGAAAAACGGATATCATTTTCGAAATCAGCAGGTTAAAATCTTTTAGAAAAACTTGTTTTTTGCAACTCATCCAAAATCATGCATATCATTAAACATAATGTAAACGCACGTGTATTTAATTTCAAACTAATTACTTGAAGTTTGCTGTTATTGTATGAATATCTATGCCTGTCAAAGGCATATTAATTCAACATACTATTTCTTTGAATATATTGGTTATATATTCGTGTTCTATCACTTAAATATGCATGGATGTATAGTGCAAGGTTTTGGGAATTGAACACCACAGCTGAAATGTCTCATTGCTTATTTTGTGGCCAGTTAATTGTGAATTTTCTCAGATTCCGTTAAGTACATCGTTAGACCAAAATATGTTTCACTTTTAATTAGTTATTTAACCTTGTGATGTCGGTCTTTGCTGTAATTAGGGAAATTGTGTGAGGTGCAATTGAAAACATTACATTTTGCTTAAATTCAATAAATGTCGAGGACGAATATCTTTATTATTTAATTGGGCCGATGCCACTCTCTTTGTGCACATAGTTACACAATGAACCGTTATTAACTTTGTTATTATAATAATTTTAAAAACTGTATTATAGTTTTAATGAAAACGAAATAAAAATTATAATTAAAAATTGAAAAATCGTTTTACTTCAACATTTTAACGTAATATGTAAACGGAATATTGTCTCTGACTGTTATGGTCTGTGACTATGCTGCTATTAAGACACTGTCGTTTGTTACGGTACACACAAGATGTTCAGAGAGGCTACACTGGCATTTAAACTGCTATTATAGTAAATACGTTTTAGAGGCACTTAAAGGCACAAAAGTAGCTTATAAATAGTTCCAAACTGTTATTAGAAGTAAATCATCATACAACAGGCATTATATTTGATGCTGTGTCTGGTTGGTTTCGATTTTACTGCGCTCATAACGTTGAACTGTCACAACACCGCTTACAGGGATGATTTCCCCCCCCCCCCCCTTACATTATAGGATAAAGATGTGAAAAGGCCACCATATTTCCTTTCCATTCAAACATTTCTATATATACCCAGTAACCTTTCTGCAGTTTATTTGTAGTGATTTGTTACCTTTGTTGTGCCATGTTGTGTGATTTTCATTGCAGATAAATAATTGCAAAGTGTAAAAGGAAAATAATCAATAGTTAACGAGAACGTAACGTTGTTAATCATAACATGAAACCTGGCTGTCAAAGTACGATTCTGACATTTTGGGAAGCGATCTTATAGTCTTGTGATTACTTCAACAGATATAATGTGACAGTAAAGTGTTGCTTGGAATTAAAAAAAAGGAATCAAATCACGTGTTCGAACTCCTTACATCGCAAATAGCAGGGACATGTATGAAAAACACATTTTAACATATCATTGTTTCATTTCATAAATTTTAAACAAAACATTTATTTTGGATTTAAACAAAAGTTCCAGTAATTACACTGGAACATTTTGCGGTCAATACTGCCATCTGCTGTAAATTATTATTATTGTTGTTGTTGTTATTTTTGCTTTATCATCACGCAAACTGCACAAGTCTGAAAAAAGTAGCTTTCTTACAAGTTCGGCTTTTATGTTTTTATTTTCTTCTGCAACTAAATGTATTTTTCCTTCCGCAGGTTTATGGTATTCAAACACAGTTTTGTGTATTTTATTTAAAGCATTGCATTTGTCAAATACAAGACTTGGAGTGTGTACTGTGCATTTAGATACCACCTATTTATGCGGTCATTAGGTACCGAAATTATTGAGAAGTCGTTGTTCTGTGTAACGTGAAATCATCTCAGTAATTTATAAACTGTATAACGGGCGCTCATCACACTGCTCTTTTACGATCTCACCTAGTACGGTGTTTTATTTATGTAAATTATATGTTCAATCCCATAAACGCGTAATAAACTTGGATCCCAGAGACTTTGAGCAACAATTAACCTGAATAATATCCATTACCTACACATTCATTGTTCTCAGACAATTTATTTTACATTTCTTTTTAGTCGACATTTCCTTGAAAAAGATCGGTCCTAGAGAAATAAAACTACAGTACCTATAAATCTAAAGTTAACAGTTATCAACAATTACTCCAGTAGAGGGTGGTATTTTTTATTAGTCCACTTACAATGCCACTATAATTACCTTCACATATCTTATGTAGTAGTTAAATATTTTAAAGCGCTTTCTCCTCTGGGTTTTGTTACTCTTTTTGACGTCTTGTCATTCTTTTTAATGTACGCGCATTAACAGGATGGTTTTAACCTGCGTACTGTCAAAAGTTAAATTCCAAGTTGACTCGTGAACATACTGATTATAGAGTTAGAGGGAAAATAGAAAGAATATTTACTGTGCATTGTTCGGTGAAGAAACTGACATGCTTCTGTAAATAAAAATATTTTACGCTTAAGAATTTTCACATATAGTGACGCTGCCAGTATTTACCCATCACTGACGAATAGAGGTAATGTATTAATTTAAGTTAATGTTCTCCACGGGGTTGACTGCGGAAATGTGCAGATCTGATTAGTGGCGCGGTTGCTGTCACGTATGGATTCGGTGTTTTTGCCACTTTATCATTACAGGTATATCACTGGAATACTAGATCGAAGTACACTAAATATATACAGCTGGCTAATTTAAAATCAACCGGCCAGCGCTTGCGGTTTGTTCTTATCTTTGTTGTGTTCTCAAAGCAGTAATATGTAAAGGTCAGCCATTCTGCCATAAAAAGTACAAAGTGCGGCATAAAAAATACAAAGAAACGCAAGCGTTTGACTTGCGATTGGTGAAAACTCTTTCTAAACACGATTAAATGTTTGTGGTAATGATTTAAACATTTTTAATTACCGCATTTAATAATCAAAAATGGCTGTATTTTAATATGCAGATTTTTTAAAAAAGCTCTTGAAGAGCATCTCACGTATAACAACACGGGCGTCTGCTGCACTCAGACATGTGCCGGCACTTTTTAAACTAAACCAGCTTGTCTTGCCATCTGCGCGACGATTTACTTAATGCTCTGAATAATCTGTGCGCTTGTTGATTTCAGTTCCCGAAACCCAAGCTGTCAAACAGGTCTGGTGGCCGCTGGGTGCCGCATGTGATTGAAAGTCCCGCAGTTCATTCACTAGTCCGTGCGCCGCCGTCCCCCAGAGCAGCGCATTTGCGCAAAGAGCGCTGAGCGCAGCGACGCGGCGGCCGGAGAAAAAGCTCCCAGCGGGAGCATGTTTTGGTGAAGGCTCTCAAACGCGGTTGGATAAAAAGCTGAGATGTCCGGCAACGAAAAGCCTTATGTGTTATTTTTGATTTACTCAGTACTTTCCCGGCTCACGTTCTGCGAGAAGCGGGGTAAGATAAGAGGCTAACTTGGCCAGCTAGCTGAGAAGTAGCCTACGCGCGTTTCACCATTTATTCAAGTCATGTTCAAGATTTGGAGTAACCCGGTGTTGTTAGATCAGAACACAAAGCATGAAAATCGATTAATTTAGTTTTTCTGTTCAGACTGCTTGAGTATTGACAGGAGTGTTTTGTCAGCTTCCGTGTACACACCGTTCCTTAAACTTGCGCGCATTTCGTTTGTTTACTGACCGTCGGTGACAAACGCACTGCGGGACGCTTTCTTTTGGTTACTTTACTTTGTTTGGGGGTTTCTCTGAGTTAAACTGTTTAGGGCAAGGGGAACAGAAGCGCTCACGTGTGAGGATGAAGTGACAGTACCCTGAATTATTATTAATATGCGTTTTCATTGAAGAAATTATATGTAATTAACTTGCTAGGTTTCACAGTTACTCATGCAGCTTTATTCATAAAAACAAAACGGGGATCTCCAAAGGACCGGAGAAAAGCGTGAAATACAGAACAGACGCTGTATTTAAGTATGTGGTAAAAGTTTAAAGTTTAGAGACTCTGGGGAATGTGTGTTGCTGTTCTACAACTTTGTGTGTGTGTTTAATGTCACGTTGTAAACGTGTATATTTTTTTAATTCTAGGATTTCAGGTTCTACATTGCTCCCGTGGTATTATTGTTAAACCTCCAAATTGTGTGAAATACAAACACGTTTTATAGAAGCAAACTTAACGTGTTATGTTTCGGTTTCGTGTATATGCTCTTTAAGCTCTCTTAAATCAGTTAATATCCGTATACTGTGCAATTTTCTGGTGTGTTATTAAACCCACGACTGAGATGATTGTGTTATGTTATGCCTGGTCTAACCAGACAAGGAGAGTGACCCGTGTGTCAGTATCTGCCTTTTTCAGGAAAACGGGAGCCTTCCAAACTAAAAAAAAGTACAGGGATCTGCATTTGTCTCCTGAATTTTGTGGAGGGTGGGGGTGGTATTGGCCCCAGATGCTCAAAGTCTGCAGCAGTTTTTACCATTCATCCAAGTGTGGGAATGACACTTAGGGTGGGGAGGGTGTGGTGGGGCAGACCTCTGCTGGGGGTAGGGGTTGTTGCGGCAGAGCTACACTGGTGGTGACCCAGTGCTCCATGTCTGTACTCTGTAGGTGGAAAGGGAGTGTCTAGACTTATCTGTTTGCCTTGACTGTACACGTGGTTGTATTGCTCAGCCAAGCAGTGTCACTCCCCTTCCCCTTTGTTGTTGCTTGTTCACTGAGCTCTGATCCTTACCACGCTTGGGCTCTCTTTATGTGTTCTGTGTGAGAAGAGATTCGTCTATAACATGCTTTCTTTTTCTATGTAGACTTTGTGGTGTGTTTGAGTCTTATAGTCTAGTGATAAAGGTACATGTAGTACAGCTTGTCATGGTGAAGTGGTTTTGATTTTACATGTTTACAGAAATCTTCTGAAGGATAAGCCAGATCATTTTGCAATATATACAGTAATAAAACAGGTTGGTCGAGGGCTTCCTGCCACTGTTGTTGGGTGTTGGCTCAAGTGAAGAGCACATGGGGACAGACAATGAGACACTGCAAGCAAACAAGGTATGGACAGATTGACCGCTAAAGGCATTTCCTGAATACCAGTAAGCATTATGTTGCACAGTACCTCAATGGGTCCTTTCTAGTGGTCTATTTACAGCACTACGTTCAGGAAGTGTTTTACACACCCAGAACTGTATTGCAGGGTGATGTCACAGTACTGGCACCTGGCTTCAGGTGGGAACGTCCTGTTTATGTTTTTTTTCCAGCCCCACACATCTGGACTGGTGCAGCGCAGGTCACAAAGACTACAGTGTGTGCTCCCCCCAGAGTGGCAGCAAAACAGCACTGGGTGGCGCAGATTTCAAAGCAAACACTATATTTTTGTAGGACCTCGGGCGTGTGCCCGTGGATTGTGAGGTTTTTGAGATGTGGTGAATGTCAGGGTGTCTCCTGAAATGCCTCCGCAGAGTGCATCGGTTTAGCCCAGACGTGTGTGTGCATGCGGAACCCTAAGTGAGGCGCATGCTGCCTGCAGTCACTAATGGTGTCCTTTGCAAAGAGGCATCCATTCTTGGCATGTCAGTGCAGTGCAGTTGTTGAACAGCCCTGCACATCTGTTTGGGGGCTGCTGCGAGTGTCTTTTACATGCCTGGCATGCGGTACTTGGGCGGGGGGCTGTGTGTGTCATATCTCGGGCTAACAGATTCCTTATGTGGGGGGCATGGAGGAGCCTATGAGACATTACTGTTTGTGCATAGGTAGTGGGGTTTGTAAGCAACATTAGCAATCATTTTCATAGAGATTCCCCCCCCCCCATGTGTTCCTTGTCCCAGATGTACCCACACTCCAGGCAGATTTGATACAACCTATCATGAATACAGTTCTCTAGAGTATTCTGTAGTGTAAATGGGCAATATCGTCTTGTTTCAGTGAAACAATGTGATGTTCAGTGGTGTTGACCAGCATGTCGGTGAGCCGGATCACTTGGGCTCGTGCTTGATCCTGTTGTCCTTTCTTGGTGTGTGATATGTTCTGCCTTTTTCACTAATCTGGGTAACGGCACTGGTTAAAGCAGTGAGATGGATGCCTCTCAAATTTTAAAAAGGAAGGTATTAAAATACATGGCTAATTAATTACTAATCAGATGAGCTCAAGGGGTGGCGTGAAAATTTGCACTGAATTTAAATTATTGTTTTAGAGGAATTGGTTGAATGAATGGCATAATGAAGAATACTCAAAACATTTGAGATGGTTTCTTGTTGCTAATGGAAGAGTGCGTTATCTTTAAGTGAAGAACTTCCATAGAGCATGTTTGTACAGTGTGTCTGTCATTTATACAAAGGTGCTGAAGAAAGGTGCTGTTTTCTGTGTACTGACGTGTGCTCACGTTCTCCTTTTCTGCATAGACGACGGCTGTGGTCACTCTGTCCTGGGCCCAGAGAGTGGAGTGTTGTCCTCGAGGAACTACCCCGGCACGTACCCCAACAACTCATGGTGCGAGTGGAAGATTGTCCTGGCACAGGGCAGCGGTGTCATCCTCAGGTTCAGTGACCTCAACATCGAGGAGTCGGAGTGCGAGACGAGTTACGTCCGCATCATTGAGGGGTCGCCTGCAGGCAGCCACGGTGAGTTGGCACACAGGTCACTTATGGTGTCGAGAATGCGAGAAATGGGCTTGCTTTTAGGTCAGTTATGGCAAGGGTGAAAGGTCGCCTTAAAAAAAAAAAATAATAATAATAATCCTGCCTTTTACTTAAAAATAATATGCAAAACAAATTTTCTCAAAGGTGTAAGTAAGGTAGTGATAATACCCTGAATCCTGATTATTAATTCGATTTATCTTTTAGCTGCAGACTATAACCTCATAATTAGTTTGCAAATGCAAACTCAAAGTCTGAAGGTGATTTTAAAGGTGTTTTTAATGGGAAAGGTTGAGTGTGAAACTACATCTGGGTCTCTATTAAGACAAGTGGTTTTAGAAAGTATTGTTAAAGACATGATTATGCTAGCAGTTTCTGTTTCTACAGGAAATTAGTTTTGTTGACGGAGGTATGTGACACCAAACATAACGCATGGTATTTACAACACAGTGCACGCATGCCTGGTTTTAATTTCCAACTGGTTTGTGTTCTGATGGTGAAAGCATCCAAGTATAAAGTCAAAAATGAAAAACAAATGGTCTGTGTTAAAATCTTGAGAGGAGGGAACAGCTTGTTGGGTAGAAAATGCTTTACTAAAGCAGCCATGAAGATGTCTTGGTTTGTGTCTTAATTTTGAAAGGGCAGGGAATGATCAAAGAACCAACACTGGCATTTTAAAGGGCTCTTTTTCCAACCAGTAGTCCAAGTCTTAGCATGCTGTTGATTCAGCTTGACGTAGTTGCAATTCAGCTTTCTAGACCTGAAATTATGCTTTGGCTAGGGACTTTGCCTCAGGTAAAGGTACCTGATAGGTAAAATGGAAGGGAGACGCAGGGGTGGTGTGACTTCCTGGTGACTATGCTGCATGCTTGGGCACTTGGGTGTGGGAATCCTATTCCTGTGTGTCTTTTCCCAGTGGCAAATTCATCAATAGGCCAGGTGGTGTGAAAGCCCTTGTGTTCAACTGCCATAAAGGGGGGGGGGGGTGGTCTGGAAATGGCTGGCTGTAAAGAACGTCACCTGTGGTTTCCGTCCCTTACGAATTGTCTATTGCACACCCACATGTGAGAATCTAACACTATGTTATCTGCTCGTGTGTCAGGCAGTCCCAAACCCATACCTCAGATATTTGAGCTTGAAAGCTGATGCATCTAAGGCTGATATTGCTTCTTCTTATCACTCAAAGTTAACTGCCATGTTTATTGCAGCCTTTGAGGTAGGGTTGGGCGGTATCCAATTTTTGATACCATTAAACCTTTCCCAAATGATACCCCGGTATACAGTATTACCATCTTCATACTGACAGTGGCTTTGGGGGGGGCGTGCTGTAGGTCAAGTTGTTATTACTGCATGTAATTTTGTGAAGTATTTCTAAGTTTCATTGCATTGCTTATTTTAAAGATGCCATCAGTTGCGTTGTTAGGTCTGATCATCCGGGGCTTCAGCTCCAAATATTTTAAGCTTTACAAAGAAGTGCTTGTATAGCAAAGTAACTGAAAACCCCCAGGCAAAATTGACTTGGCCCCTGGTCTGTTCAACAGCTAGAAACTCACCTGGATGCCATACACAATTTTTCTTAAAATACAACTGTATTATTTTCATTCAATGAAACCACAACAAAACAACAGATAGGCTTACAAACACAACCTTTAAATAAAAGCACAGCCTATAATATCCAGCAAGTAAACAATATGATTTAACAGTAAAAAAAAAAAAAAAAAAGCTGAAATGAAAATGCATATTAATGTTCCCGAATCAAGATAGGCTATTCTTGGATTTTAGCTGGACATACGAGCATATTAACCTTATCAGGTGTAAGCAGGGGACATAGCAGGCGACATAGCAGGCTTGCAGCCTCTGCTGCGGTGCTGAAAATCTGCTTCGACGGTGTGCTTTTAACTTGGGTTCACCATATGTTCTCTCTTCTAATAATAGGGTGTCACGTGATGCACGAGAAGCAAAAGGGATTCACTTTTCCCTTTTTGTGAAAGTAGAAGAGATTGAGGTGACAGAGTGGTTGGTAGTCTGCTGTGAGGTTTCGTCCTCTTGCTGTGTTGACGATTGGTGTCTAGCAGGTGCAGAACTCCCTGAGGACACTCTGTAGGCTTTTGAGGCAATGCAATGATCGGAAAGATTGCTTGCTTGCTTCCTTTCCATTGTCATATTGTGGGCGACCTGAACGATGTAGCCGAATGTGGTCTGACATTACTGAGTAAACAAGTTACCGCCATTTTTTGTGGATGCCTAGTGGTGGATAAACCACAGGTGATTGTTTTAGTTGGAGTTGTAATTTCATGCTTTTGTTCTTTACCCCCTTGTTAGCTTGCCCTCTGTGGTTGACCTGTGTGCCCCCACCCCCTTCCTTTAGCACACAGGACGTTCTGCAGCCAACTGAGCTCATCACTCCCAGAGGTCCATGTTAAGTCCAGCGAGGTCACAGTACAGTTCCAAAGTGGGCAGCACATATCTGGTCGTGGGTTTCTCCTGTCCTATGCCACGACTGAGCACAAAGGTGAGTTGCTATTGCAAAGGTTTACATACCCTCCCCGCCAGGTAAAATGCTGAATTTGCCTGGAAGTATTGCTGAACGGCTTGTATACCCCAGTAGTTGCCTAGCGTATATTGTTTTTCTCATTAGGATTAATCTCGTGGGCATTCTGTCTTCTGTTGACATCTGTCTCAAACTTGCTTGTTGGCCTGTCAGTCCTGCCCCATCTAGCAGCATGTGCCTAAACTCATTCTTAAGGAGGGGTGTGTGTGTGTGTATATATAGAAAAAAAAATTATATATTATAATTTTATATATATATATATATATATTTTTTTTTTTTTCCTTTTCCCCCTGGCAGGCTACATCCAGTAAGACAAAAAAAAAAAAAAAACATAGATAAAGTGATGGGCGTTTAACATCTCTGTAGCCCCAAACTGCATTTATGAAGAAGAGCCTTTATCGGCCCAGAATTGTTGACGCCCTTGTTTTCGTGTTGGGTTTCCACATGTGTGAAAGCACACATCTGCGATCTTGTGCTGGAGCATGTTTTGGGTGTGCAGGAGCCATGTCCATGCTGGCTTGATGTGAAACGCAGAGGAGGAAAGCAGCGGGTAGGAAGCCAGGCGGCCGTCCTGTTTTGGTGCTCTCCACCGCTGCTCTGGCCCTGGCTTCCTGCTTTCTCTCTCTCTCTCTCTCTCTCTCTCTCTCTTTGGCCATGGCGTTTTCTTGCTGTGTGGTATTTGTTTAACATTGTCTGTTCTTGACATCTCTGCAGATCTAGTCACGTGCCTGGACAAGGGCAGCCAGTTTTCAGCTTCAAAGTACAGGTAAACGCATTTGCAATGAGGTGTGTTTGTCTGTGTCCGTATGTGTGTTGTCCCGAGATACTATGCAGACTAATGCTCTGTGGGTGGTTTTTGGCTGCTAATTCATTTTACTGACGTAGGGTGGAAGGCTGGGATGTTTGACAGGAAGCGATGGGGACGTGATGCTTTAAAAGGCTATACTGTCTGCTTGCTCCACAGGAAGTACTGTCCAGCAGGATGTATGGCTGTGCAGGGAGATGTGTCCGGAGACGTTTCCCAGGGTTACAGACACGTGAGTAGAGTTGCATTATTCTTGTCTGCTGTCAAGAAAAGTCTTGCTAAGCAATGCAGAAATCACTTGTGAAGCCATTAACCCCCCTCGAGCTTTCACATAAGGCTCAGGTCTTTACTCACTATTCAGTCAACATACTTATTTATTTCTCCATGGGCCCACCAGACAGGTTGCCCTTGAGCATAGTAGAGGGTGTGGAGGAGGCAGTGTTATTTTGTCTCCTTAGCAACACAAGTGAGCTTTACTGCACCTTGGCCTTCCAAGTTTAACTGCCCAGGGTACTTCAGCGTTGACTTGTATTCACCCAGTACTCAGTGGCAACATTGATTTTGATTATTGGATCTTGATTGGGCAAGTATATTAATTGGTGGGCATGAATTGTTTACTAGGACAGGCATGTTTTGTAACTTCATCTTTGGTGAGAATCTGCTTTCCAGAAAGGTACCTCAGTAGGCATGAAACACAAGCTGCCCTCAGGTGGAGGAACCTCTGGCAGAAAACTGCTCACAAAACAGTGCGTGTTTGTATCATAGATAAAAGTGTACTTTTTGCATTACATCACATGCTTTTCAGCCGTGACATGCTGAAAATGGGTTTAAAGAGCCTCCTTATTGTGTGCACAGGGAGGTCATGTTTTATTGTTTCAGGTATTTCACATTATTTGTATTTGTCCAGTCGAGTGAATTCATCCTGCACGTTATTGGCTTTATGTTGCTGTGCACTTTCATCTGAATCATTGACGCCAATGATTGGTTGTCTAGTCATAGCTCGGCAGCAAAGAATAATGGGTGACGCTGATGACTGCATTGAATATCTGAGCTTCAGAATGCTTGCATGTGTGACCAGTGGGAGGAGTCAAACCATGCAATAAAAGATGAGGCAATGCAAGGTAACGTCAAAAGTGTCAGAGACTGGCCTGCCAGTTTATTTTAAGGAAGTAGACATCATTGTGTGAAGGTAGTTCTTTTCTCTGAGAGAGCTTGGGTGGAGAAAGGGCCCTGATTTACCAACATGGTGGCAGGAGCCTGAATACCAACAGAAACTGGGTTATACTGTAGGCCTTGATGTAGCGGTAATGGACTGAGGAAACAGGCCACCTTATGACAATAGACCCGAGTCCCTTATTTATGGCCTCTGCAGTTTGTATGTGATTTTAGCAACCTGCACTGCAGCCAGCTTGTCTTTGCCACAGAGTGGTGGGAATTTGGGTCGCTGTCTGTGTCATGAGTTCTGGTGACGGGATACCACTGTTTGTGAAACCGTGTTCCATCTTGTCATGAGGACATGAGCACATGGCCTTCTGGCCAAGGCATCTCCTGGAAAGCAGGCCCCTGTGTATCTACCCCTCTGAGACGAAAAAGGTTTTCTTTCCACAGTAGGAACTTGTTTGGGCACGCCCAAATGTAGCAAGACCTGTGTTGGGGCATGTGTCATTTTGGCAGCAACGTTCAACATTTCTGGTTGTGCTGGACGGTTCTTTCTGCTGAAAGACGAGGCAACTGAGAGAAGAACTTAATTGACTTTTTCACTCGCTTCCTGTTATTACTGTTCATGATATTTAATTGCATGTTAATTGCTATGTAGGAAATGTATAATAATGTGGAAAAGCAGCTGTAATTATTGTCTTTGTCAGTATGAGGTAATAAGTAGCTCAAACTGAAGAAAAACATTTTTTTTTTTTTTCTTTTTCCTCAGTATCAGTTCCAAATTTGACCCTAAGCAGTCAGGAGAAAACTGGTAATTCAGAAAATATTTTGCAGGGAAACATGTTTTTTTAGTGGTGCATTGAGACATTTTGCATTCCAAGTTATCATTTCTTGTAAAATTGCAAGGCATTCAGATGTTTTCATGTGACAGGGAAAATAGATGGTGTACTTCTAATGCAAGCTCACAATTTTGGTTTGCTGAAATGAGGATGTGTAGACATTTGTCCAGCTTCTTCCCTGAGCTTAATGTGTGGCCCACGTTTGTTTCAGACGTCTGTCCTGTGCAAAGCAGCCGTCCACGCTGGGGTCATTGTGGATGAGCTGGGGGGTCAGATCTCCGTGTATCACAAGAAGGGTTTGAGTCATTACCCTGGCACCAAAGCCAATGGAGTCCAGTCCAAAGCGTGAGTACCGTCACGTGAGGCCTGCTCAGGGTCTCCCCTCTCTATCGAATGTGGTGCTGTTTTTCATTTTCTGTAATCATCCGTGAGGCACAATTGGTTGGTGAAGGATGGCGGGCCCTCATCACGCCTTCCAAGCGTATAAATGTTAAACATGCTGTCTTCTGCTGTTATCAGCAAAAGGCAGTGGGGTTGTGGTAGGACACGTTTGGAAACGGCACCCCAGCAGTCCTCCACCCTGTAAACGACCAGCAGCACTGTGGCTCACACTTCAACCTACAGCCTGCTGTAGCACTGTCATGAGGATATTTCTAGTGATATTTTGTGATGTATTGCTTGTTGTAAATGGGAAAATGATTCACAAATTTATTTATTTAAGAGGAACAAAATCTGAATTCTACACCCGGTGTGCTGCTGATGGGTGTTGTTTCATAGCGAGTAATTATTAGATAACGTGGAATACTTCTAGCTTTATTTCACCAGTTATGTTCTTATTAGCCAACTTAGTAGAAATTGAATAAAAACACCTTCAGCTATAAAATATTTGTGTAAGCTGTATTGTAAATCAACTACTGATCTGTGTGAATGCCAGAACTTGGTAGTGACACTGGACATGCATAGCAAAGGTCACATGATATTTGTGTGTCCTGCCAAGAGATACGGCAGCGTGCCTGTCTGCCTGTGAAGACCCTGGATTCCTCCACATTCTGAAGGTTACAGCCTTCAGCTTTGCCCCAGTGCAGCTCTCTGTGTCTACCCAGAGGCCTGCCAGTCACAGAGGTTAAACCAAACTGGCAAATTGAAATCTAGACACTCCCTGAATACCACATCATGAACTTATTTCGTATGGAAGGTCTATGCTCTTCTGAAGTTGGGTTGTCTCAGCTGAATGCCCGGAGGTACAGGCTTGGCTAAACCAGTCTATAAACTCCAGTATATGTTTTGGCAGCGCACGTTAAAATAAGTCAAATATGACTTTTGTCAGGACTTGAATCTCCCTCCTGTATCATTTTGTCACGGCTTGAGTCTTTTACTCCTAAATTCCACGATGAGACAGCTGTAAAAATTCTCCAGCTGCAGATGATTAATGTTTTTAATCAGTAGAACATTACCCACATTAAGATTTTAAATTAAGATGGCCAGTATTGGAGTAAAACGTGACCTATCAGAAGTGTGGTGTAGCTTGCTGCTTCTTTACTGTAGCACCTGAGGTGTTTCAACGTGTGGTATGTACGGAATGCACGTGTTGTGTTCTGACAGGTTAGCTTTGCTCTGACCTGAGCCACGGTTGGTAATTTCATTTAAATTATGCACTTTAAATGTACACATTCATTTTCGGCTAATTGGAATTTGTCTTCCTAATACATACTCCAGTTTTCCTTCAAGAGTAGACAAGTTCTTCTGATAAATGCGTTGGTACACTTTTTTTTCTCAGTAACAAGTATTCCAGTATTTGGATTTAGTATAAGTAAAGGATAATCCACAATGGGCTGGTGTGTTGTGGCTGTAAGGGTTTTTGATTATTAATATATAACTACACACCTTGCAGTGGTTTCACACTGATGCCATAGGAACATATCAACAAATATGCATGTTTTCTTTGTAAAATAATAAAACAAGGCAATTTTTAATAGCCATTTGTTTATATATAATGTTACAGAATGTCTTCCAAAATAATTTAGTCCCTATGAGTTAAGAGCAACAGTGAACAGTCTTGATTTTGAAAGAACAGGTTGGAAAGAGAATGTTGATTTGATTTGCAGGAGGTAATGCATCTAAAATCTGAGCAGATATGGAAATTTAATTAACACCTTCAGATCAATTATAATCAAAGGTTCAATAGAGTAATGGTATTATCTGTAATGCAGACAACATACCGCCTGTGTCAGGCTGGAGTTAGTGATGTGGAGAAAAGTGAATTTAGTCCAAAAACCAGGAGTCTGCTCCCAACTTGCAATAGCCCTCTTTGCCAATACGGGCTTCTTCTGCAGTGACCACAGATCAAGTTTGAGGTGTTTATTCGCTTTAGATGGATTGTGTCTAGCATTCAACCGATGTGTTTGTTGTTATTCCATAAGAAGTCAGTACCTTGGCAGTCTGCTGTGGGGTGGAGAAATTCCATCTGATGGTTTAAAAAAAAAAAAAAAAAAAAAAAAAACCACTGTCTACACATTTGCAGCGAAGCGTTGCATAGATGTAATTACACAGCAGGACGTAATTAGATGTTCCACTGTCACCAGCTTCACAGAGTTGACAGTGATGAGCGAGACTGAATTCCAGTACTTTTGCTGCATATGGAAAATAAAATCCTTCACCAGACCAAAAGACCTTTGCTGAAGGAGGATTCTAGATCTGTGCGTTTGCCCCTGCCATGTTGCGTGGCGCATTCCTGGATGGTCGTGGGTAAAAACATGTCCGGTGTGAAGTAAGAGTATGGCGCAGGAAATGTGCGAAGGTGAACAGTGTGTTGTGTAGAGGTGGAGTGAGTGCGTCTTGGCCGGCTGAGTCCGGGCAGTTAGCACCTCTTTGTCTCTCTCTAAGTGATAATTGTGTTTTATGACGCCTGTGCTACAAGCTGCCAGTGTAATAAGAGGCGCTTTTTCAAAGTGGACGTGGAGGAAGAGCAGCACGTTTGATTCTTTGGTGGGGTGGGGTGGGTGGGTTGGTCATCGGGGTGGATGGGTGCTGCTTTGAGGATCAATGGTTGTCCACCCCAATTCGTCACTGTAATTGCTGTCATTGGATCTAACAGGCTGGTATTGATTGCGTTACCCCTCTCTGTTTCAGTGGCTCTTTGTCTGAAACTCTCTTCACCTTCGAGAACAGTGGTAAGGATCTCCCTCTGTCTTCCCGCTATTGCCTTTTCTGTTCGGTTCATGATACGGCATATTTCTTACCATGTGCATTAAACATTGATGGTTACATTACAGAAGGCACAAAAAAGAAAATTATTTAATGAAATGGAGGCATGCTGCCAATGGTCTGTCACCTCATTTAGTGCGTACACAATGAGAGGACTCTGTTTTTGACACCTTTGGTGGTGCCAAGCCTAATTTTCTGTAATTCTTAACTTTCATTGCATTCAGTTTTCCCTGTTGCCTCTCTTGGAGGTCAAAAGTGGTTGTATCAAGCATAAATGTAAGTTGATGTTGATTAAAAAAAAAAAAAAAAGGCAAATTATGCATTTAATATCAATTAAAGGAACTATATATACATTCTAATGGTGAAGAGTGGTGAAATGAGTGATGTATTTTTAAATTTATTTTTATTTTTTTTACTATTTTTGCTTTAACTCCTCTATGATCCAATGAAACAGAATTCTGGAAGGCTTTGGAGCCAGGGGTGGCAGAAAATTGGTGGTGTACCTTTAAACTAAAGATGAATTTGACGATGAGTTAAAGAATACATGCTGTGGGAATTTTGACAAACTAGAGTTACCAGAGTTGCAAGCACAGGGAAATTTAACGTTTATTCATTTCTACTTCACTAATCAGCTACTTTCACAGGGTCTGAATATAGACATGACCTGCCTGGGCAGAACAGTCTGTGTGATTCCCAGGGTGGTTGGGACAAGATCCAGAATGCGAGGGTGTGTGAAAGCCCAATTGGTGGTGCTCAGACATGCAGGAAAAGGGGCTTTTGTTAATTTAGTTTAACTACATGGGCCATTCATATACATTACTACACACATTTTCCTACACTTGCCTTCTTACCATGTCTTTGTACCCTAAATGTAAATCATAAATTGAAGAATTTTCAATATGAAACTCAACTTTCAAGTGAGCTCATTACCTTGTTTGTGTCATAGAGAGCACTTATAGCTGAGTAACACAAATTTGTTTATGTAATCTATCAGTCATCACTCTCTGTAAATGTCACGCACATTCATTCATCAGATTTCAAATGTCTTTTTGAAACAACCTGTATTTTGTAATGGTTAAAATGTAAAACGTTGCACATGTAAACATGAAAAGGCCAGTAAAACATTTTTACTGTGGCAGTTGTGCATGTCACATCAGCATGGCTCATCTTGGCAGGCTGAAGCATTATTTTCCCCTTCCTCAAGGAGCTGGTAGGGGTTTCTCTGTGGTTTGTTACAGTATGTCACCATAGGGACAGATAATCCCAGTGATGCACAAATATTACAATGTAAAAATCTTAAGAGCTTCGAAAGAGCTGCTAGTTCATATATGTACTGTGTACATCAAAGCACAGAGCGTTAAGTCTGTTTTGGTTTGTCCTGTATGCTGTGTCTGTGGTTGTTTAGAGTTGTGGTACACCAATCGCCTTATGAAGGAAGAGATCTGGATGAGTTAATACCGAAGCGAGAGAACACACCTTACGTTTGGCAGTGGTTTCTGTATCACATTTTGAAACCAGAAACACACAAAACCAGTATGCAAGATATTTATTGCTGCCAGCAGTGTTCCATTCGCACTATTAGGGATACATTTGCACTTTTATCATGGTAATTGAATCTACTGAGGGGTATTAATTTTAGTGAAACTTTTTTGTTTGTTTTTCTTATGCTAAAGAATTGTTTTTTGTACAGTTTGATATTGTAAATTTGAGCTATAATGAACATTTGTTTATTCGCTCTGTGGTAGTAAGGTGGATGATCCTTAACAACCGAAACACCGATGTGAAATTCTGTATCGTGTTAAATATGGAGGTCAATACAGAAAAAAATGATGGCAATTTTTTTTTTTGTCATCGCCCAGCTCTAACTGATAACACACTGACTAGATGGAAAAGCCAGTTCCTTTTGATTGACATGAACAGTTAGACTTGATGACACCATGTAAGTAGAGTGACAGTTTTTTAAGGTAAATGTTACCTTTAGTTTTGGTTAGTGCACGAGTGTCAGCGGTGAAAAGAGAAATCGATTTCCAGTGTTGATAATTAACAGACATGCGAGGTAGTGTTTTTTAATTATTTTTTAATTTATTTATTTTATTATTATTTTTATATATAAATGAATGAAGGAAGCCTAACATACAGTTCAGTTGGTGCTCATAGTTTATATTTCATTAGTTGTATTCTACTGATGACACAGTGAACATGATACAACAAACTGGAATCCGATGCATGGCCGATTTTGCACCTGTTGACATTTCTCTCCATTTGCTGTTGCCTTGTTTCTCTGTTGTAGCTTGTAGAAATTGGGTGAGTTTACCCATGTCAATGAATGCCAGCTCATGGTTCCACATCACCCAGATGTACAATTTGGCCTATGGGCCCCCCAACGTTACCCACTTGGCCAGCACCAACTACCTCTGGATTGCGGGTGATGACGGCAACAACAATGGCAGCAGTGGGCACTGGCTTCACCTGGACCTGGGTGAGGAAAAGAAGGTCACAGGTGAGGTCCCATGGATCTAGCCCCCAGAGGACGCTTTCAAACAGCCATTTGGCTCCCGCTGCAGGGACAGTGTTGGGCTTTGTGTGGTGCAGCTGTCCACTACGGGCCGGGAGCAGACCTAACCCCCACCCCCCCACAGGTCAGAAAGATTTCTCCACAGTGAATTTGCAACTGGGCATTCATCTCTCATCATCCTGTCAAAATGTAAAACGCATTTTTATTTACATAACAAATTAACATAGAACAATAATTAAAATCTGGACATAAAACTTTAAGACACAAAAATACAATGCAATAAATGGCGTTTTAGAACTTTTAGTTTAATCCAGCACAGTGCACATTCTCAACCTTTAAAAGACCAAGTGGCTATGCCTGATAATAAATAGTTAAAAATGACCTTTTGAAACCCCAAAGTGCTAAAATCTGGTTTTAAGATGGACTGTTATGTAGAATCTGTGCAACACTAAAGGACGCACGCCAGTGTACACGTTTAGAAACCGACGGGACCTACAGGTTAAAAAGACCCTTCCACCCCTCCTTTGCTGCTCGGTAGCCCTGCTGAGGGACGTCCTGTTCCATCCTAAAAGTTACATTGGCACAGACCTTTTGACACACCCTGGCTACTTAGGTCTGTCTCTCTATGGGTGAGTGCCATCCTTGTGTTCCAAAGCTCACATTTGGTAACACTGGTCAGCAGTCACCTCTAGGACAGAAAGGGAGTCTGAGCGCTCTGATGCCACCACTTTACCACCTTCAGCTGGGTCAACGCAAACTGCGGCTCTAGATTCCTGCATAGACAAGAGAGATCCAGGCCGGGAGCAGACGTTCTGCTCTCTCAGCTGCTGTGCACATTTTAACAATTAAACTTGGCCCAGTGAGGGGCTCTGAGGGCTTGGCTGCGCTTCAGATGAAGCTGTGGGAGGCCGTCAGCACGGTTCTGCAGCTTGCTTGGCAGCATGGGTGTCTGGTGCAGGGCAGCTCACAGGAGCAGCACATCATAAACATACACATCTGTGAACTGCTACAATTAAAATGGAGTGGTCTTTGAAGGTGCTGATTACCCTCATCATGTAACTTTTTTTTTTGTGATTTTATTGGAGGGGGTGGTTTTCCATTGCATGTGCCCCCTTCCCCCTGGCTGTCATATTTGCATCCTTATAGCTGTGCAGGGCCTGTACATAGTAGGGGCATGGACCAGTTTATGCACATTTCACAACAGAGCAAACAGCACACAAAGGCTTGGATTTTTTTTTATTTTATTTTATTCAGGAGCTCACTGGAGTTAGAATTTATTTTGAGTGCAGTGTAAGGGTGTGTAGTCAGAAAGTCCCTCCTAATTTCATGCCTCTCGACTCCTGGCCGAGTTTGCGTGGCTCAGAGAATGTGCGCTTTGTTTCCGGTTGGGACATTGGAATATCCCTCAGAGTGGAATGTAGGCCCACAGAAGGAGGCTCTGTTGCCAGGGCGCTGTTGTTGTGTGACACTTGCATACAGAGCCCTGTAATGACCCTGTGGTAAAAGCAAGGTTTTTGTCTCAATTTAAGTTGGCCAATTTGAATTATTTAAATTGATTTAATTATGGTTGGAGTGAGCAAGTACAAAAAAAAAAGTTGGCGAAATAGAACACAAAAAAATAAAGCTTGTATTGGACATAACGTGTTAAGGTAGAATGTTCCTTTAAAAAAAAATTGTACAAAATACTATGTTCATGTTCATCTTAATTAAAATGTCTGTTTTGTGTTCTGCAGACATTGTAACCACAGGTTCAACTCTGGTGGCATTTGACTACTACGTACAAGCCTTCAGGATAGAGTACAGAGAGAGGAACAGTTGGAAAATGTACACAAAGAATAACAGCTCTGACAATATGGTGAGTTGTTTCATATTGTTTTCAATCAGCTGGGCAGCCAGTCAACCTTGGGCCCCCAGAGGTTTTTTTTCCTCCACACTGCGGAGTTTTTGGTTCCTCTCCTCCATTGTTGTCTGGCTTCATTCATTTGTATTAATTTCTTCAACTTTCTCTGTAAAGCACTTTGAGGCATGCTGTTGCGAAAAGCGCTATATAAAAATGAATCGAATCGAATCAGTCTTACCGGGGGGGGCTTTAAGAGTTTTAGACTGAATAAATGTAACGAGCAAATGTTTTCATTTTGACTTTTTACCTTATAATGGGTGACCTAGTGACCCTTTTTCTGTTGCATTCCTGCCTTTCCAGGTGTTTGAGGGAAATACAGACAATTTCCACATGTCCAGGAACACCTTCCATCCGCCCATTGTAACACGCTACCTGCGTGTCATGCCTGTCAGGTGGCATCAAAGGATCGCCATGGTGGTGGAGCTGCTTGGCTGCCCTCATGTTGAAGGTCAGGATGTAAAATGGTAACACTGGCTCTAAAACAGCATCAAAAACAGTAGGCCTCTACACTTTAACGCATAAGCTGTGAGCTGCTCAGTAGGCAGTAATTACTGCTCTCTCCCACAACACAAGCAATGTGTTTAAAAGACAGTTGCACCCTGTGCTTGTTACCTGAACCCATTGGGAATACTGTAATGCAAACACCCAGATACCTTCCTTCTGTCTTCAGTGACTCCACCCAGGCCAGGAACCACGCAGCCTGATGGCAAGGAGTCAGGAGAAGAGATGGCTGATTTAGGTGAGTGCCACAGCAGCATGCTGGGATGTGTGCTTGGTGTGGGGCTGTCCTCCTTCCTTCCATGTCTTACTGACTTGCTCTTTGGTTTTCCTTCTACAGTCAAGCTGCTGTTCATCGTGGTACCCAGTGTTCTGTTAGTACTGATATTGCCACTAGTGGTCTGTGGCTGTAAAACACTGCACAGGTAAGTGGAGTTCCAGCATATCTGAGAAGATGAATGCCAGTTTGGCAACGAGACACAAAACACAGATTCAAACCAAGACCCTGTGACATATATGCAAAGGGTTGTGTCTGCCTGCTCTCAGCTGATTTTGTGAGTGTGTGTGTGTGTGTTGGGTTCAGGCTTTCAACAACAAAGTACTCCGTACTGATACAAGACTGATGTACATTTACTTTGGTCTCTTAGAAAGAAGACTAAAAACAGCATCTTTGGAGCCTCTGACTACAAGGAAAAAACAGGTCAGTGTAGAATCTTGCCTACAGCGGGGCCAAATCAAGTATCTGACATGTGGATGACAAGAGTGCCAAAGCCACTGGACGTTATCTGAGCAGCAGTTATAGAGCATGTTATCACTCTGCTGCTGGCATTTTCAGTGTACTCAGCCTTTACAGTACGTGTATAATTCATAGCGGCCTGAACATGTCGGAGGTGGGTCTGAGCCCACACTAGTGCACATACCCCCATTAGTTGCACAAGCATAAAGATGTATGAATTCTTTTAGATTCATATTTCACGTTTTGTTAGTGCTTGTGGAACATCCATTTAGCCATCCCTTCAGCCATTCACACAGCCTTTTTCTGTTGGAATTTGGATGGCGTGGCTGTTCTACTGCACTTAGGTCTTACTGTATGTAACCCCCCCCCACCCCCAGGCTGTTGGAAGCACCTGAAGCAGCCTTTCACCAGGCACACCTCGACTGAGTTCACCATCAGCTACAATTCAGAGAAGGAGCCCATGCAGAAACTGAACCTGGTCACCAGTGCCATGGCAGGTGAGGATCACTGCTTCATTGTCTCATGTACACAACAGCCCTCAATCCTTTGTGAAGACTATTGACCCTCACCATGTGCCCCTCCTCCCTCCAGCCCACCCTTATGTTCTGTAGGTGCTTGTTTAGCTACATTCTCCAGCCTGTTCTGTGACCTCTATCCCCACTGTCTCCCCCCGTGTGCTGCGTTGGTGGCTGTTTCCCAGCTACATTGTCTCACACCAAGAAAATTATGAAGATGGCACTTGACTATGACGCTTGAGTGGAGTGGCTGCTGAATAGTGTGCTAGTTCTGACTGCGAATTAAAAGCTACCATTTCTCTCTTTGCCGTTTTGTATTATAGCTGAATTATCCATAGTTATGAGCAACCAGAGAGCATGTAGGTGTATCAAAAGAGCTGAAGGAGAGGTAGTTCCTGACTGACTGTAGAAGACCTTCATTGAGCCTGGCCCCCTCCCCTTGGCTCCTTCACTGCACATCCAGGGCTTTCTCTACTGTGCTTGATTCATATTTTCTCTGTGTTCACTGAACCTGGCATATAGACACAGAAATGTTCAGCAGAAGTTTGGTTAACAAACCAACTGTTTGTGTGGTTCAGTAGTCTCTAGCCTTGCTTTTGCAAATCGGTTTGGGAATGTCTTTATGATTTTTGTTTATGGAATATGGATTTTGACATGGACATGTTGGTATTTGTGTCTGTGCAGTGGAGTACCAGCAGCCTTCGATGATTGGAGTGGGCACAGTGAGCAGAAAGGGTTCCACCTTCAGGCCCATGGACACCGATGCCAAAGAAGAGCCTGGAGACGCAGCTGCACACTATGATTACCTGCAAACGGCCAACCAGTACGCCCTGCCACTGACCAGTCTGGAGCCAGAGTACGCCACGCCCATCATTGAGCGACATGCGTTCCGGAAGGAGGGCTTCCTCCCAGACCCCAGCTACAGCGTGCCGGGCACAGTCCTCAGCAAGACACCGTCATTCAACACCGCAGATGTTGTAGGGTGCAGGGTACCCGTGGCCTTCTCTGGGTCCTACAAGGCTCCTCAGGTCAAAGCCGAGAAGCTGCACAGCTCTGAGGAGGTCTATGACAGGCCCAAAGTCAAACCGTCCTCGCTCCCAAACGGAACAGGCTCAGACTACCAGAGTCCCCAGGTTCAGGCATCTGTGGTGGAGAGCTACTCCATGCCCAGGGACTGCGTGAAGCGGGCCAACTCTGTGCCCCACAAACATGAGCAGCTAGAAACTCTGTGCGGGACCTGACATCCCTAACCACACTCAGCACAGTACTGTGGTTTTATCTTGATATCTTATCACCCTTCAAACGTCTTGTTCTCAATGTGCTTCAGTCTACATTTTTCACTTTCTCTTATGTGCAGTGAGACTGGATTGCTTAGAATGCAGGGGTGTCCCTCTACAGACCTCTAATGCCCAGGTTTACCAGGTTTGTTGCCTATGTTTCCTGTATGAGATGTTTTAAACAGTCTGGGCATGTTTGTGTGATTGCAAAAATTCTCTAGCAATTTTTGTGAGCTTGTGGCTTTTATAGAAAGAATACATGGAGGAAACTGAGTGTGAATTAAGGATGCACTTTTGAGGCAACATACTAGATATCACCAAACAAAAAGAGGTGCCTTTCTGTGAACCCAAAGAACATTTTTCTTTTGTTGCTTCCTGGCTGGAGTTCCTGAGATTGTACCAGAATGCCCTTTTCTGAGCCCACTTTGTTTTTACTTTTTTTTTTTTTTTTTTTATGTACATGTGTTTAGATGTGCATCTTAAAATTTTATTTTAGTGTCTTAATACTCCTCAGATGTGATGGGGAGATGGAAAATTTGGCTGAAGTGCTTGGCAGGACCAGTCAAGAGTGGGAGACGCGTTGCTTGGCGACACACCCGTAATGTACAGTACCGCGTTTGTGCGCCCGCCACCTCGTGAGTCTCAAGTGATTCTGCCGAGGTGGCCCTCAGAGGAGAGAGTGCGGTCTCTGTACGCACGCAAATTCAATCCCAGTGAGCAGACTCGATACTCAGTAGGCCTGTATGACTGTAGGCCATGTTCCGGAAAATGGGCCAGGGGCAGGGAGGAGGATGTCGTTACAATGAGGGTTTTTGTCGCCAATCATGCAGGTGCCTGTGGCGTCGCTGGAGATCCAGATTGATCAAACAGGCATGACAATGACGACTCTGAGGTCTGTAGTAGTCAGCGGGATGAGTATAAGATGTTCACTGGATTTTTTGGGATTTGGTGGAGCTGTCTTAGGCTGGCCAGAACACTGTGAAACTTGTATGATCCAGACTAAATGGTACTGGTACTGTTCCAGCAGTTTAAATGGGACCTTTACTGTCCTTGCAGCTGTTGTATTATCATGACTTTACTACGAATAAGACGCATACACAGCAATCTTACACATTTTTGACTGGTCCAACCAAATTGATCACTGTGACATTTCTGGAAAAAGAATAAGGTTTCATCTATAGGCTAAGTATGCGCATGTGTACACAGACTGTCAGTAATTGTACATAATTGAAGAAAATTTGTCCTGTATTGTCATGCGTGTTAAGTGCACCTTTGTGTGACATTGCTGCTGTGTTTGAGGGTGAGGCCTGGGGGAGGATTGAGCTCATTTCTGTGAAATGTTTGTGATTGATTGGTGGGGGGGGGTTGTTTACTTGGTGAATTATTTACTTGCAATAAAAAGTGTTGCAGGCAGATGGCTGATGCCCTTGGCTCTCTGTGTTTAGTTTACATTAACGTCTCTGAGCTGTTTCAGTGCACGGACCTTGAATAAAACTGCCAGCAGTTGACCTTGATTGAGGTTGTGTTTTTTTTTTTTTTTTTTTTTTTTTTGTGGTGGGGGGGGTGGGGTATTGTATGGGTTGGTATTTTTTATTCAGGCCTGGTGCATTCATACATATTGTTTGGTGCTTTTTTAT
>JABJVR010040689.1:0-37942 GCA_025773905.1 Chitala chitala
ACACAACACTTATTGATGATAATAATGGACAAAAGGCATACAAGTCAGAACCTTGTTAAATACGTTAATTTATGAATTGCATGATAGATGATGATGGAGGTTGTGGGCCCTGTCAAATAGCATTGACATTTGATACACATTTATTTGTTCATTTGTATTGTTCTTTGGTTGATGCAATGAGAAAACGTGGTACAAAGTGCAGCAACAAGTCTATATGCTAAGAACAAGATTTAGTTTGTTTGGTGTACCAAATAGTTGGTGTAATTTTGAATATGCCCATGCTACAATGAGGTAGTGCTGCACATTTTACTTCCTTCTTTTCTATTGCTTGAATTTAAAAACACATAAATGTGATATCTTCTATGAACTCTACCTTGATATTTCGTTTTTGAAAATCAGGTTGACTGTAAAATTGTAACGCCACTCAAACACTAAAACGTCAAAATGTGAAGTTTCTGGACTGATTTGCGTGTCTGACACAAGTAAAGGCAGTCTGCAGTCTGAAGACCCTCCAAACTAATAGTTCTCAGTCATTTTTTCAGAAGTATAATCAGCAAAGCCAGATACCTTCTATGAGATGACAAAGTGCATTTTTCTTATTCAGGATACAGCAGGAGATACATTTTAACATTGCCTATTTTTGCTTAAGTGTTTCTATTTGAAATACAACCCAATCTGTACATGAAATATAAGCACTGTCACCCCTTTCCTTACTGTGATGTTTAACGTGATCCTAAAACTAGTTTTGTGTTTACATAACAAGTAGCTGTTAAGTAGGAATTAGCCACTTATTTTTCTTGTGATAAGTTAATGCTTGCAGAGGTGGTGTTCTAGAAAATTCTTACTAGGAGGATGATCTTTTTTTTTCCAGAGGAAACAAGGGACTTGATTGTATTGACTTTAATGACGTTAAATCCCCCTTGCCACCATCTTACAAACTTCACCCACTCTGCTGTTTTAGCTTAACACTATTTCACAGAAAAGCGAGTGGGAGTTTTTTTGACCTTATAGTGCTAAAGTCGTGTTTGCGTGACTTCTGCAACCTGACCTATGTGAATTAATCTAAAACTTCCATTTTAGAATTTGAAATTTCAGAACATTACCAACTGATACAATCTGTGCCATCTTGTGAAATCTGTTTCTTGTAATATACAATATGTATTTTGTATTGGCCAAGTACCTCCATGTGTTCTGGATACCTTTTACTGTATCAAGGAAATCAGACAGATATGTAATTTCAAAAAAATGCAAATGAACTCAGACCTGCATATTCTGCTTTAACTTTCAATATAATAAACTGCACGAGTAAAATTATCAGGTTTGTAATAATATGAACTTTCAGTTTCCCGTATCCCTTAACTGATCGTGCACTTCTTAGCTTTAAAGGACTGAGTAATGCCAGTGAAAGCAGAAAACAAAGTAGTGGATGTGTCATACTTACTGTCCAAACTGGCCACCGTCTTAAATAAACAACAGAAATACCATATCAAAAACACACAAACCGATGGAGAAATAGAATGGTTTAACATGTACTTAAACATTTATTTAAAATGCAACATAATCCTTGCATCTGCTCTCCATTCTCACCTTACCTAAAGGTTTTTGTTACAAATAATTTTAGCTTCAGTTCACTTTCTAGTGATATTCTTGTTTCTGTTGATGGCAATGTGCATGAAAGAAGCAGATGATGAGATGTTGCAGCAATGAGTGTGTCCTGCTGAGGGAATTCATCTCTGCACTGGCAGCCTTCTCCTAAGTGTAGGCTTTTCAAAAGCCTGCGCCCTCAAAAAGGGACATGTTTTCGCATGCTGCACTTAGGGCTCCTCCTAAGTGAGTAATGCATTTCATATTTGAAAATGGTAGCTGTTGAATCATCAAACAGTCGTGCGGGTGGCGGGCATTACATCAAGAGCAGCTGTTTTGTCTGCCTTCTGTTTGCTTAATTCTCACAAATCACCAACACAGCATTGGTATAGTGTATGCCCAGGGCTTTTCAACCCTTCTGTGGCAACAGACACCAAAAGTAAAACCAGGACCTCAAGGGACGCCAGTTTAAATTTATGGCAATCAGCTGTGATGAAAGTAGTATGCATTGTCTAAAATTGCCCTGTGTGTTTGTTTGTTTGTGTGTGTGTGTGTGTGTGTGTGAGACACCTTGCGCCTATCATTCCTTTAGTTGTCTACTAGGTGTCACCTTTTCCCCTGTTTCTGTGCCTTTCGAGTTGTTTCTGCCTTCTCATTCCTCACGTGGGTTATGTTAATTATATTTGGGCTGTCACCTGGTGTCTATACTTGTTCCCTATATATATATATATATATATATATATATATATATATGCCCCTTTTGTTTCAGTCTCTCGCTGGTTGTTGAAGCTGTGTGATGTGCTTTTGTACTGTGCCTCTTAAGTGCTTGTATTCTCTGCTGTAATCCCCTGTTTTGGACCCTTAATAACCTTCCTTTACTGCAATAAGACCTCTTGCCCCACTTCCCCAAACGTTACTCTGTGTGTGTGCGTGTGTGTGTGTGTGGCAGAGAAAGACCTGTGATAAGTGGACACCCAATAAAAATATTAAAAATTATTATAATAACAAAATAAATATCCAAATAACGCTGCCACTAAGGCCTCTTGATGACACTAAGTCACATGACCCAGCAAAAAGTGCTTTTGATTTGCTTTTCCAGGGCTGTGGGCTGTTGGCACTGTGTGTCTGGTGTTTGCAGTAGTTTCTCTGAAATTATCCTGGATGCTTCAGTTCCCTCCCACAGTCCAAAGCCATGCAATCAGTTGGACTGAAGACTCAAAATTTGCATAATGCGTGCATATGTATGTACACTCATATGTGTGTGGCCTGTAATGGCGTACTGCCTCTGGTAAAGCCGATGGGTGGCTAGTGCCACCTTGCCATCCCTTCTGACCACCCCAGCTTACAGCATTATTTTCCTTGTTATGCCGATAACATCAGAATGAATCGCCACCCTATTGTTTTGGCTCTTCCCCTGGTTAACGTCCTATCGAGGTTGTACCCTGCCTTGCATCCTGTGCTGCCCCAAATCACCCTATCCTGACTTAGGAGCTGAATGAAAGAATGAATGATGTGAATGACGTTACACAACAGAAAATAATATTGTGCAAAATTTCTATAACTGAAAATACGTACTTAATATCACTATCACCAGCCATAGCCCATAACATAATCAAATTACGCGCAATTAAGCATATCAAACACAATATAAAACAATTATTCCACTCCTATGCAAATACGTGTTTTTTTAAAACATGACTTTTGACCTTAAACTTAAAAAACTGGGTGAACTAAAACATGCTGCATCCCAGAAGTAGCTTAAGTAACAAATAATTACATGTAGGCAACTAATATTGAATTTCTTGTACTTTTACCAAAACTGAAACGAGTCTTCAATGAACTTACTGAACACTGGGTATTGCTGTAAAACAACAAAAAATAATTCAGGTGCAACATTACAATTAGAAACATAAACTTACATGCATAGACTATAAGAATTGTAGTTATGCCATGATGTTCCAAGGCCAGAAGGACACTAGGGTCTGATGATGCATATACTGTACATCCTTTCATTTTCTATTGTAAAAAACCGTCCTTTCTTAAGTACAACAAGGATAACAACTGACAGCATTGCATGGGTGCAGTAAAATCTCCCCATCTCATTTGAGTCCAAAAACAACGATTTCACCCACACCACACTACTCTGGTTACAAACTACTGGCTATGTGATGCCAAACACTACGGCTTTTAACTTAATTTTAAAAATTGAAGAAAGCAGACTGCTTTAAAAATAATAATTTACACAAATGAGTCATTTACAGAGCTAAGATTTTTATCAATGAGTTAGTTTGTAGGGTCATCATTTACAGGTGTAAGATTTTAATGAACTCTAAACAGTATAGCACAATAACTCTGCTTCATGGAGAGCACTTTCATAAGGTTTCCACGGATGTAAGGTATTGCATTAAAACGGTCATCATAATCATGACAAACCCAACTCTTGTATTTATTTGTAAACTTCTGCTTATCCAACTCTACTACTTAGCCAAGTCTTCATTGTTTTTACTCAGTTTAACCTCCACAAATATCTTGCTGGGATATAGCTACAGGGATGTGACTGTAATCAATTTCACTCCTAGGGCTGTGCTAACGGTCCGCCAGCCTAACCTGGCTCTCTGGGACCACAGGTCTTTCTCCCAGCGTTTGCCTGTGTTAAAGAAGCTTACTCATCCGCAACCACTAATGAGACACACTATGACTCTGTTTATTTAGAACAGCCCGGGACTCGGCGGACTGGTAATAATTAATTCTTATAGTCGAAGTGGAGGCCATTAGAGCAGTGCTCAACTTTTACAAGGAGGACAGCTAACCTGACAATGTGACGGCGTCTGCTCGTTGTGCTGGTAAGTTCCCCCTTCAAATTGAGCACACAAAATAATTCTTTAAAATTTCAAACTTGGCAGCTGCAAGTATGGAATATGCTGGAATAACATCACAGGGAGAGATATAAAAAGTATGTCTAAGGAGAGCTGTCATCTTACTGCATATATTTTTTTAATGAATAAATGTTTTAGTCACACTACACAAGCATGCCAACCATAAAGAATCATAATAACTACATAGCTATTGTTTTACCTTTACACAAATGCAGTAGTAGTAGAACAACTGTTATATATTACATTCAAGTAAATCAAAAAATAAATACTGTATAACATTATATCAGAGAAAATAACAATGTGTGAGCAGGGTTCTGTACAGGCCAATTGTTTGGAATAAGGTTATGTAAGGTAACAATGACCTGAACTTTCAATCCAACCTGACCTGTCATTACAGCTGCACAAAGATTAAGAGAAAATGTTGGTTTGGATGTCGGGCTCTGCAGGTCTAACCTCTCATCAAAGACGCTGTTTGTGTCAGAAACCAGAGCTGATAAAGCAACTCTGTCATGAATACAAGCAGATAACATTTAGCTTTAGATTTGTCTGGAAAGGCAAAAAAAAATTCTGTGAGAAAGGAGGTGGATACTGATGGAAAAAGATTTCATGTGGTCTTTATCTTATGTGTAAGGTTGCAAAATGTCAGCGCAATCACACCGGTAAGCCCAATGGGGTATCTCAAAGGTCGTTCGGTATCAATGAAAAATTGCTGACACTTTTACGTTTTTGTATCGTCTCCGCAGCATCCTCGGCCATGCTGATTGCATGCTTGACTCTAAACATGGTTATAACGGGGACAGCGCAAAACCCCCATGACAATGTCGCACACATTACGACAACCAAACTGCCACCGCGGCAATGGCTGCTGAAGAGATTTAGCCACTACGTAGCAAATTTTAGTGGCTTTGTTATTTTCCTAAAAATAAACAAGTACAAAAATGGTTAATGTGGTAAAGTTAATTTTTAAACAGACACTTACTGTTTCATTTACAAGTGTTTAGTCAATTATTTGTCCTTGTCTGAGCAAAAAATACACTTAAGTGTTCTAAGAAGGGCCATTTGAAGGAGCAGTGAAGAGTCTGACTTGGTGTCGGGACGCATGGACTTTGATGATGAGACGAGACAAGGTTTTTAGGTCATCTTTGGCAGACTGTCCACTATCAGCGCAGCCACACCACAACCTTTCTCACTGAACAGACATGTGACAGGACGCTGATGAGGCAGGTGTGTGTGATGGCCTCCTTAGATTAGCCGGACCACTGAGATTTTAACAGAGGTGATCGGAATCTTTAGGCTCACGTGAAAATGAAAGTGTTCTTCTCAGATTAAGGACAATAAAGAGCACGCTAACATGTTCATAACAAATACAGCTTGTTCATTACATGTGTTTACAGTTTTCAGTTATGTGTATATGATCATACAGTTCCCATGTGCTTGTTCTTTCCCATCCACCTCTGTTGTTACACCGGGTGCTTTGGTTCCCTTCCACAGATTAGAGGTCATGCAACTCAGGTGAACTGAAAACTGTACGTTACCGTAATGTTCGTGTGTACGCACATTTGAGCGAGCAAGTGTCACATGATGGGCTGGAAGACCGTCAACGGCGGCCTCTGTGCTAAAACCAGGCCTTGCCCACTTTCAGGGCCATCTCCCTCTGCAACTGGATATAGTGTTCCAAAAATTAATTTTAAAAAATGTAAATATTTGCTTAAATTGATTAAGCTAATAGCAAATTCAAACAAACATTTGTGATGAATTAAAGATTTGGCTCTTAAATACTTAAGCACAAAAAAGCAAAGCGATTAACTTTAATATAAATAGTCTGTTTATCCACTTTCTTATTCACATTCATATAAAGTTAGCGCTGGGACACACTTTGTGCAGAAAATACTCAGAACTGACAAAATTCAAAGGCTTTGACACATTAATGAGAGCATGGCTAAAATGTGTACTTCAATGCTGTAAATAATTGTGAATGTTATGAACTTTGAATATTGCACCACAACTACATGATTTTATTGTCTGAGAACATTAGTTTTGACAAGATTACTACAGGTTTTTGGCACATAACTACATTTTTTTCCAATTTGACTTCTATTCTTTTAAAATGTAGCCTGTGTTTAACTTCTGGGCTGTATCCCCTTTTCTTGGGAAATTTATGCAGCTTTGAATGTCTGGCTTTTCCTGTGGGGAGAGAGGCCTTGACCAGTAGTTTTAATTTTGAAGACACACCTCTTTTTAACCATTTTATGTCTGTAGTGGTTTCAGAAAAGGAAAGAGCTGTAATTTGTGGTCTTTAAATAAGCACTTTTGAAACCAATTTCCCCAGTTCCCTTTTGGATACACGCACTGCGGAACACAGTTTCACCACACCCCACTTTCTGTTTACAGTGGGATCACCCTGACCTATGGCAACATATATAACCACATATATCCCTGCCTCTACACCACCCTCCTTGGAGACTTAAAATTTATTTACTGAATCATACATGCAGTGTTTTCATTTTCCCAACTAAGATATACTAAAACATAGTTTTACCACTAATAAATAAAAGTTCTAAAAGGACGAAATGTGATCCATATTTTATTTACATTTCTTTTTTAAAAAAAATGTATATACACCTGTAAATATGATAAACATTTGATAGACACAGCTGTCTGCTGACTCACCTGTGAATAAGCTCATCCCAGCAAATGTACTTTGTAATGAAACGGTCTTCATAAGAGATGGTGAAGGCAGTTCACTGATGGTTTTCATTTCTGCTTCACGCATTTCCTTTTCTTCAGTTATTTTGTGGAGGCTTAAACAGAAGATGGAAAATAAAATTACTAAAATTAAATTTTAGCTTCCTGCCTATGATTACACAGAGGAAAGTCACGTGACTCAAACGGAAGGTGTCATTCAAAACCCACTGATGAAAAAACTTCTGAAGATGTCATATGCATTATTTTGGCTCAAATTATTCTGAGAAATGCAAGGATTTTGCAAGGTGAGCAAGCGATGTGTATGTCTGCTCAGCGTTACAGTAACATTCTGCTTTGTTGTCACTTGTGTAAAACATAATCCTTTAGAAACTCTTCTGAATGAACTCAGCAGTTCTGAATATATATGACATATATTGTAATAAAAAATAAATTAATTAAGAATGGAAAATATACAAAACTAAACATTGGAGTATTTGATGATTTAGAACTATGAACGCAATTTCAAACACTGTATATATATATATATATATATATACACACACACACACACACACACACACACACACAGAGCAACGGACCGAGGGCGCGATCAGGGCTTGAACTAGGGTCGCACGCACCAAAGACAACGGATTATCCCGCTGAACCAAAGACTGAAGTTTTTGGCTCCAGAAGCCAATCGGTCACTTGTCTTCGACCCTCGGGGTGATGTCACCGTCACTGCAGCCCAGTCACCGCTACTGTGTGTATATATATTTATACAAACACAGGGGTCGGGACAAAACGCCGATTAAGTCCTAGAGGCAAAGATTGAATGGCTCAGCTACTCCTCCTGTCTGGTGTGGTGCCCACGTCAGCTTCCTCGCTGTAATGTATATAACATATTAATGATGGTAACTTGTAAAAAAGCTTAGTTATGTCACTTGGTTATTATTCTTATAAGTAAATAATTATTTTTTGTTCACTAATGCTTACTTCGTGACCTTTAATTTGCCAGTCCAATTTTGCATTTAGCGACAGCATTGTAGCTAGACTACAAAATCAAAATGTGAACATCACAAAGCAAATTCCAGTTTACTAGCAGAAACCATAAACCAACTAACAGGATTTTCCAGCATTAGCAAATACAAAATATTTTAATATACATAAAAAAACGATAAAACTTTGCTATGGTATTCCAACCACGTTACTCTCTCTCTCTCTCTGTACGTTTATTTAATCACACAGCATTGCCATTACTTGTCTCCATGCAGCAAACTGCAGCCCATGTGCTGATTTGCAGTGCATTTGACCCCACTAATGACTTGAAATCTGAATACTGGCAATGATGTGCCTCCACACAGTTATCGACTATCTAAACGTGCAGTACTTAATAACGCGTTCTGTTTTGTGCATGTGTTACAGTAATGAACCTTTTCTTTTGCTCTACCCAATTATCGTTCAGCCTGACCCGCTGCACCAAACCGTGCTTCAGCACCCTCAAGGCTACTGAGCCTACCGTAAACACCTCATCAGCTGATGAACCACACAGACCGTCGTTACATCCACTGATACTTATATACGCGTTTGCAGCTGCGACGTCTGCACGCTAAAAGACTGCGCGTGCGTAAATATGTACTAGTCTGTTATAACTTGCTAAGTATCTTTTCGGACGTAATATGGCAACGCCCGCCCCCTCCCCCATTAGCCTTCTGCGGTAGAGCGTTGCTCTTTTCATTCCAGATCTGTAACCGGGGGATCGACAGCGAGTGAACTAGCTGCGCTCTCACCCAGCAGCTGCGACGGGGCGGGGGTAGCGGAGAAAGTGAAAATTAATGGCGGTAGGTGGTGTCTCACGCTCTGCCCTGCCGCGTCCCATGAGAGCAATCACCTAGAGTAGCATGGATGACAGACGTCTCAAGGGCTCAAACACCGCCTGAATGCTCCTTGACGCCGAGTCTCAACACCTGAACACACCTGTGCGGTGCCAAAGCAACAGAGGTGCAACACAGAAGTGGCAGGCCTATTACCATTGACTGCTCTTGAAAACTCTGAGCTGTGAAAAAATCCTCCCAGGACACGAACTGTCAATTTGGTCGCTCATATTACCACACTTACTTGTGCCCAGTGAAATCTAAATGTATATAAATGTGTGTAAATACTGTCCATTCATTAATAACATATAAATGCAAGTGGCATCTTTTTTTTTTTTTTTTTTTGCTGTAAATGTTTTTGCCTGACAGTTTACAGTGTGTAACTGAGCAGTTTCCCAGTATGGATAAACGTTTGTCTCCAAATACAAACATCAGAAATATACATTTTAAATTAAGGGTAATGATACGACTATGGACCAAATCCTGTATGTTTGGCCTTAACAGCTATAAGGAATAAAGCAAAGAAATCTGTAAGAATAAAGCAAGAAATGTGGGGATCCACACATGATCTAAATTATATTTTACTTTTTACAGTCTTTCATCATTAATGAATAAGTTTATTGTGGACATGAGCTGTTGTATTTTCAAGATACAAGGTCTTTATTTTCCATTTACACACACACACAGGTATACATGGGCATTGGAACTCTTGTGTTGTTCTCTCAGTAAATGTCTTAGCCAAGGACATGGGTAGGACGCAGGAATGGGGAGGAAACAATAAAAACTATAAATGAAAACAACAGTGACAGCAGCTCACAATGACAATGACAATAAATGCCGAACCATGTAAGAAAAAAATATGGGACCATCTATACTGTAGACTACATACAATTTGTACAGCCAGTTCCCTGCAGTGGCTATATATTGCACTATGGTAGCAGCATTTATATGTTTTTTTATGTGTGTGTTCTATTTTGCTGTATACATTGTAATCGGATGTGAACGACAGTACACGGGCCTTCTAGCCTTCTATGCAAAATATAAGCAGAGCTGCACATTGCCATGCAGCAGAATTGCAAAAGCCATGCTATTTACAACATGTAATACTGTATATGAATTTCATCACATTGCTGTATGACACCACACCGAACTGTACATATTCCTCACTGTTGCTTTCTATTGGATAGTGCCGCCGACTGGTCAATTTCGACATGCGGAAGCTCAAGTACATTTACGGTAATTGGGAGTTTAGCTTCCTCTGTGTGGCGTGAAGGACAAAGTATGAGGCCTCTCTCCCACACTGGGCTGAGGGCAAGGGAACCTCTAAATTGAGTTAGTCTTTTTTTTTTTTCCAGGGAGGCGCAATCTGGTCTACAGTGGAGGGTGGGGGAGCTGGACACGGGACAATTGCTGCGTTTCCATGCAAGCAGTAGGGGCGGTTGTGGGGGGGCAGGGGGGGAGGATGTTTAAAAGCAGGCAACACCCTTGTGTGAGCTTTGTTGTGTGACACACTCACTGCCCACCCTAGCATTCCAGCTCCTATATTTGTCCCTAAATACAATTGCAGGTTGGAAGCAGCCTGGGTCAGGCTCTGCTGAGGACAAGGGCAGAGAAGGGAAAAACTTGAAACTGCAGGAAGGATAGGTCTTTTCTAAATAAACCTAAACAGTGGAGGGTAATTACACAGTGCTGGACCCATGGCAGGACAGTAAATCAGGCACAGAGGGGATTATAATGCACTGTCCACATACTCCTGTTTTGCAGCTGAATAACAGGGAAGCCTGTTTCAGGAAGGATACCTGTTGCTTTGCCCTTAGGACATGAGCAGAGGCTGAAGCTATGGAAGACCTATCGTACACCAGTAATTTGAAAACTATTTAAATTGTTTCACAAACCATGTAAGTTTATACTCAGTTTATTGTATTATTTTAACCGGCTTTTTCAGTTCCCCTTGTTCAGAAAAAAAAGCATTTTTAATAGCATGTTTTGACACAGCCCAGAATGGCACAGTTTTAAAGAAAATACCATCTTTTATTCTTGCGCACAAAGGTGAGTTCCACTATCAGGCAATCTCTGTAGGCGTGGCACTGCTAAGGGCTAATGGGAGTGAGCGCATGATGTCAGAGCAAATCAGGCGTGTACAAACATGATTCAGTATCACACAAGCAAACATACGCATGCAAGCCTTGTCAGATAGCATCTCGCAGCATTTCTGAAACCTGGCCCTTGGCACACGTTTCCTTGCTCATTGCACAAGCTCATATTTGCTTCATCAGCTAAGGGAATTTATACTTTTTTTCCAACACATATCCTGTGTAATTCATTACAGGCCCGTGTATTTTACATATTTTGCTCTTTGAAGTACAAAGTCTGGCATACGTGCCAGTAACAGCTGCTGAACATGTATACTTACTTTTATATAACATTAAAAATGAGCTCCAGGGTCTCGTGACACAAACTGTTACTCTGCTATATATGAAACACAATCAGAGGATCTTTATATCTTACAGTTAACCTTACTATCTGAAATATATATTTAGTATTTTATATGTACAGATAATTCATGAGGATGAGTGTGTTTTTCCCTCATGAGACATCTGTTCTGATTTACATAAGGACTGTAATAGAAAAAAACTGTTATTTTATAATGTAATTGTATCAGTATAAACACCCACACTATATATTAGGCTACAAAAATTATTTTGTCAGTCAATATGCTAGACTTTATTGATTTGCCTTAATGATGTGTTTCCCCAATACGTTTTGTGTTCATAATCCTTCGATTACATTACAGCTATGGTACATGTACGCCATTACAAAGCACTGACATAAACAGAAAAAAACCTGACTTTGCATGCACTGTGTATTAAAGTATGTCGGACGTTTCTCTTTAGACGAAAGCTAATTCAGACAAAGCACTCTGCATTGTTGTTTCGCGCTGCTGACAATCAAATTTAGGAGGAATTTGAAGGCTAAACAGAGACACAAAACAAACAGAGCAGAATTACGAAGTAATGACACATCTTAGGGCAGACCGCACACTGACAAAGGTCCCTTTTACTGACAGCTTTATGGTTAAACTGAATTCTCAGCATAAAGATCCATGGCGATGAAATTTTGGTATTAACGTACTGACAGCATACAGTTTCCAGTGGTGGCAATGGAGGGGGGAATTTAGTAATGTAAAGATTCATTCCAAAAGAGTGTTGTCTGCAACTCACAGGATGTCTGATAGAACCCTCCGCACCCAACATGAAATTGCTGCTGCCGCCCCTGGTTTGAAGAATAAAACAGAAATAGATCATTCTTGGAGGAGGTTTCATCTGTCTGTGGAATCATTCGTATACAAAAAAGACTTGTGTCAAAATGGCAAAGAAATAATATTGATAACGTAGTTTAAAATCATGTTTTCACGGCAAAAATTTGGACAGTGAATAAAACAGGCGATACCCAGAAAAATGCATTGACAAAAGCTGGCATACAACAGATTGACACGTGTAATTTTACATGTAGGGTTTGCAAACATCTTCAGTAATTCATCAGACCAAGATCAAATGGAATATTACACTGAAACCACAATTATATGGAGAGGAGATTTAATTAAACATTAGAGAGCTCCCCACGAGTCTCAGATTTGTGTGGGATGTCCCTTGGCCTGAGATGTGAAGAACACATTGCAGACGACTTGTTTTATTTTGAATACTCTGCAAATAAAGGCACATTTTAAAAGCACAAGAGCTGATACAAGTTCTGGACATGAGTGTAGAATTCACTGTGGCACACAGCATTTAATGGCATGATCTGCACTGTTGGTGTCATAAAAGCCCGTTCCCTGATTTCCCATTACTGCTTTTTCACCCTTCTTGTCTGGACCGCAGTCAGTCCGGAAAACTGTTTTTTTTCCCCCAGAGTGCACCACGTGATGAAATGAGACGTGTCCACTCCCTCATCTGTGATCCCGGCGATTCAGCTGGACGTGGTGCTGCTGTGCACCTGTCCCTCACGTTTTTAAAAACAGTAATATTCAATTTCTGTTTGGCAAATTAATAAAACACAGTTTCAAATCGGTTTTCCTTATTGTCTCAGAAATTGATAAATCGTAGAAAGGACTCATTATTTAGCTGGAACTGTTGTCAAATCAATATATTTTTTTGATTGTTTTGTAATTTGGCTAAATGATCGTTACATCGTTAATAACAGCCTGCATAATAAGGATGCCATTAAACAATTTCACTCTGGCAGTAAGTCCAGGGGGATAATGGTCCACTACAGGTACTTAGGAACTCTCACAGTTAGCTTTTAAAATGCTATAATAATTGCTCCCTAATGTACCACAAGATATAAAACTTTCACAGGCTTAACATCATTAGTTTAAATATAGTACAGTAAATGTGTTTTATTTTTACTAATGCTTTTATTAATTATATAAGTAATAATAATAAAAAAATAATACAATAAACTGTAATAAATACAGATTGAGAGGACAGTTAGAAATGTTTATTCATTACATTTATTATAAATTTTTCATTTATGTGCTTTTGGCAATGTCACTAAGAGAGAAAAATTTTTTACAATAGCAAATGCAGGGGGAGCTGAAATGTAAATGCAGTATTAGCATTGCTGAAAAGTTAGTCTGGCTACTTGTTGTGACTTCATATGGTGAGTTGGTGTTTCTGGTAATTCTGTCGTTACACTAATGGTGACTGGCGGTGGGGAAAGGTCACTCTATGGACAATCAGGCCACACCAAGCAAAATTAAGTTCATTCAAAATTAAAAGTACATTTTATTATGAAAACTGAGCACATACACAGACGTGGCCATTTAAACAGAAATTAAACAGCATGCAGGAAATGGAAAAACCTGTGAGAAACTTTAACATGTTTCTTTTACTGAGTTTCTAAGTAATAATTTTTAAATCGGAAAGACCTTAAATTCTCCTCAGTTAGCCTAAATGTACTTTTAAAGTGAGGATGCCGTGAGCTCTGCAGCACAGTATTCTTTAGTAACCGTATCTTTGTGAGGTTTCGGCTGAACTCCAATAGAGCCGATGCATCCCTACAAGCAAAGTCTCACAGAGAGGACAATGATGACAAGATGGCCAGTATATTAAGAGTTAAAAGATTAATGTATGCACAATAGAGGTGTAAATGTAGGATAGGTATAGCAGAAAGTCACCAGGTGATACATGGACTTTTCCTTACTAATAAAAGCATTGTGTGTTACATAATAATAATAATAACTATTATTATTATTATTAATGATGCTGTTTTCATTGTTGGTGTTGTTGTTAATAATAATAATAATCTTCATCATCATCATCATGGCGTCACACACACAAGGTGACCACAAAGACCAAAATAAAGGATTAACAAAAACAGGGTAAATGACATTAGTCAAAATGTGAACAGCTAAGAATTCAAAATTCACTGTGAAACACTGTGATTCAATGTGGCAATGTCTACCAACAAGTTACCCCGCTGCGCCGTGACATCAGAAACAGGATGGACGAACTGGAGGCAGGAAAGAGAAGGAGGACAGCAAGAGTGCCGGGGATATGCCTGCTCACAGGGTTTAAAAGGACGAGGGGGCATGTCTCTGTGCGGGCCCTGCACTATCAGCAGAGGCAGGTCTCCCACCCCTTCCCGTCTGTGCACCTGACACCCGCACTCCCCCCATCCTGAACAGCCCAAGGACTTCCTTCTGCTGCCCATCTGCCCCCTCTTCACACCACTCCCACTTCCTTCCAGCTCTCCCACCTACTCAACTGGTGCTCACGCTCACGTATGCCTGCGCACGCACGCAGACGCGCACACGCAGATGCGCTCACGCAGACGCGCACACGCAGATGCGCTCACGCAGACGCGCACACGCAGATGCGCTCACGCAGACGCGCACACGCATAAACACGGTCGCATGGTGTCAAAGTCCGAGACAGTACCCAGAGGTGACCACATGAGGGAGACTGCTCGTGACATGCCACTCGCTGTCAAGGGTGGTCTTTACGTGACTTTTTTTCCAGTTGGCACAAACATTTAGCTGTTCATTCATTCATTCATTCATGCGTTCAGTCATTGACACATTCATTCATTTTAAAACTGGTTACAAGAGATTGGAACATATTTTAGGCTGATAAAGAACTCATGGCAGGGTACATCCTGAACAGAGCATTAACCTAAAACAGAGCTATCTCTCTTTCTTACACACACACACACACACACACACACAATAATAATAATAGGTTGAGTCAGAAAGCAAAATGAAACCTTTTTTTACAGTACAGATGTTCCATAATATACTATTGATTTTTGTTTTGTTCATACTAATTACGTTGCCTGTTATGTGTTAAAGTCATCTGTAGCCGACAACATCATTAATACATCTATAGTCGGCCTACACCGATGAGCCAAAACATTATGTCATATACCACCTGTCTAATATGCTGTTCGTCCTTCGTGTGCCACCAAAACACTTCTGGCCTGCTGAGGCATGGACTTTACAGTCCCCTGACAATGTCTTGTGGTATCTGGCACCAAGACACTAGGAACATGTCCTGAACGTTGTGAGGTGGAACCACTGTGGATTACAATTGTTGTTCAAGTACTTCCCACAGATGCTCAATTAGACTGACGTCTGGGAAATTTGGAGGCCAAGTCACCACCTCGAACTCTTTAAAATGTTCACCAAACCATTCCTGAAGAATTCATGCAATATGCTAGGGTGCGGTATCCTGCTGAAAGAGGCCACTGCCATCAGGGAACATTGTTGCCTTGAACGTGGCCAGTACCTGGCCAGTTAAAATGTTTAGGGAGGTGACACATGTCAAATTGATGTTCACATGAATGGCTGGACCCAGGGTTTTCCAGCAGAGCACTGCCCAGACCATCGCAGTCCCTTCACCAGATTGTCTTCTTCCCACAGTGTATCCTCGTGCCATCCCTTCTCCAGGTAAGCAGTGCACACGTCCATCCACATGATGTAAAGAAAACAGGACTCATCAGACCAGGACATCTTCTTTCATTACTATTAGATCCAGTTCCATTGCTCACATGCCTCTTGTAGACGCTTTCGACAGTGGGCAGGGGTCAGCGTGGGCCCTCTGCTGGGTCCGCAGCTACACAGCCCAATGTGAAGCAGAGTGTGCTGCACTCTTTGTTGGGACACTTTCTCCCTGTAACCATGCATTACAATTTACTGCAACTGGTGCCACAGTAGCCCTTCAGGTGGTTAAGATAAGACAGGATAGTCTTGTTTGCCTTTGTGCATTGATGAGCCTTGGACAGCCAGTCCTGTATCACCAGTATCTGGTTTGGCCCTCTGTGGACCACTGTTGGTACATACTCACCACCACTGACCACAAGCACTGCAGTTTCGGAAGGTTCTCCACCCCAATCATCTGGCCATAACAATTTGGCCCATATCAAACATGCTCAGGTTTTTTCGAATGCCCATTTTTCATGCATCCAACACATCAACATAATGAGAATCAACTGTTAATGTACTGTCTAAAGTATCCTAAGATACTAGAGTCTCACATGCACCGTTGTGAGAAAATCAACATTATTCTTATTCATTTCACCTGTGGGCGGTCTTTACGTTTTGGCTCATCTGAGAACAGACCTAAATAATGAACCGAGAAAACACTTTGGGTAACCTATAGTTAAATGTTCTTCTTCATTACGCATTTCAGACTTTAATCTGTCTGGAATGTTCACAGTGAGGAGCCCACAGTATATTTATAATTCCTTCATGTATTGACAAATACCAGTAAACAACATATTTTTATTTGCAGTGAGCATTTTGAAACTGACGCAATTATACCTAGGACATAAAGGTATGTTGTACCAGACTTTCATTTTGCCACCTACGGTTGGCTCACATTATTTGCAGGTTTCGTGTCAGAGTGGGACCAATGAAAGTGCACAGATATTTCTGTGCGCCCACCCTCGCTGAAACATTTTAATGCCCACTACATGCCATCTTATAATTGCCGCGACCTCCCCTACCCACTATTGTGCATTTATCGTTTATTTTTGGCTGTTAAGATTTCGGCTACTCACTCTGCTGTTCATTTTTAAGGTATTGTAGTCTTCATCAGTTTCATTTGGGAAGATTACACTGTCTACGTGACCTCAAGTACAAGGCAGTATATGTTATTTAATTAAGCAGTAGTAGGCAGCAGTGTGTGTGTGTGTGTGTGTGTGTGTGTGTGTGTGTGTGTGTGTGTGTGTGTGTGTGTGTGTGTGTGTGTGTGTGCTCCCTGTGGTGAGTTGGCGTCCTGCCCTGGTTGTCCCCCGCCCTGCGCCCTATGTCTCCTTTAATCTTTAGGTTTTCTTAAACAAGTAAACAACGCTGCTGACAAAATTATACTAGTGGACGTAAGAACTTGTCAATAAACCAATGAGATAGTTTTAAAATTTGTTAATTTTCTCAAGCCCACTAAATAAACAAGCCTCTAAATGGTAATTTTTTAAAGGTCGCAGCACCATTATTGCACGATTTCTGCAAATGGGATGTTTGATGTAAAGGCATAAATTCAGTATTAATGTCGGTAATATCATGAACAAATTAATACACGTTACTGTAGAAAAAGGAGAAAAACAATTAAGTTACATTTAAAACATTAAAGAGATTAATTAATGCTTAATTTATTTTCATTTTGTATACAGGAACATGTATTTATTTCATGACCCATTGCTTTGCTGCATTCCTTTGTGACTAGACAGACTTGTACAGAGTGCCTCAATTCTACAAGCTGTATACTTCAGTGATGACAGGACCACAGAAAAATAACGTGCATATTTATACCAGGGCAAGCGTACTATGGCACTGCGCAGGTGCTGTGTCTGAACACCGACAGGAACGGTGCCACCTGAAGATATATCTACATTACAAAGGTGTTGGGTATGGCGAGGCGCCGTGTGTGGTACGTTCCCAGAGAAACGTCGTTAACAGCACCAGTGAGGCGGCTTCTTCAAAAAGACACGGCGTGGCAGGGACGGCACAGGCACGAGGTACACGCATTCTCAAGCGCGCCAGTACTGAGGGTCTGTCACAGCAGCCGCTTGTCAAGACACAGGCCCCCAAGGACGATCTAGGAGTTTGTTTTCTGCCAGAAGGCAGTAGTAAAACATACATGGTGAGGCTAATAAAAACCCTGTCCAAATTTTGAAACTTACTAGCCATTCTTTTGCCAAGATGTTCGACCCATACATGCATCATACAGATAAAAGCGCACTGTGATCACAAAATATGGGCGGCTATTCTTATATAACCTCCTGGGAAAGGCAGTAGAAAGACTTCAGGGAATGTTTTTACAGTTTTATAAATACAACCGAGCAGCCAGTTTTCACCGTGCATAAATATTGCCATTGCAGATGCACTGTCATGTGCAGCGGAAAGAAAAACTGAGAAACGCATTCAGAGTGAATAGTGCCATGCAGGACAGGATCACCTGTATGGTGTCATCACACAGGTGAGGTAGGGGCAGGATCACCTGTATGATATTGTCACACAGGTGAGGTAGGGGCAGGATCTCCTGTATGGTGTAGTCACACAGGTGAGGTAGGGGCAGGATCTCCTGTATGGTGTCGTCACACAGGTGAGGTAGGGGCAGGATCTCCTGTATGGTGTCGTCACACAGGTGAAGTAGGGGCAGGATCACCTGTATGGTGTTGTCACACAGGTGAGGTAGGGGCAGGATATCCTGTATGGTGTTGTCACACAGGTGAGGTAGGGACAGGATCTCCTGTATGGTGTCGTCACACAGGTGAGGTAGGGGCAGGATCACCTGTATGGTGTCGTCACTCAGGTGAGGTAGGGGCAGGATCACCTGTATGGTGTCATCACAAAGGTGAGGTAGGGGCAGGATCACTAATAATATTAACTAATTAATAATAGCTAGCTTAATGACAGCAGAGAACTCACAGAAGATATATTTTGATTTTAACATAAAAATACTAAAGCTTGGATTACAAAACACCTAACTTAGTTCAATGTTCATAGGTATGCAATATATACTCATTTCAAAAATCCAAAGTAAAACACTTCTGAGCTGCAATACAGTGCTCCAGGCTTCATTCTCACCTTAAATATCTATATGTGGCCAAGGAAGGAAGACAAAAACATCTCTGCAGTGAAGGGGCAGAAAGAGTGAGAGGAGCTGTTGCTATTACAGTATGTATGGAGATTCTGAAAGACGGCTGACCAGGAGGCATCCAGGCAAAGACAGCTGTGCTGTGGTCCTCTGAGTGAATAACTCAGGACCACAGAACTGGAAGAACAGATGACAGCTCAGGAGAATCTTGGTCACGAGCGGAGCTCCCCCTACTGTCCAGTGTATGTAACAGCAATGGGCATGCAGCCATGTCTCTTGAGTCTCCAGAACAAAGGCACTTGTTTCTTTATACTGTCCATTAATCTGGCTGCCATTCTAAATGCCAAATGAGAAAGTATTTTCATAGCATAGCAAGTAAGAGTTAGTGCCTTTGTGGCTCAACGGGTAGAATATCAGGCTAGAATGCAGAAGCCTCCTGGCTTGAATTCCAGCCCACCCAGGTGTGTCCTTGAGTGAGACACTCAAATGCTAGCTGCCTGGGTACCACATGTGGCAGCCCACTGCTCCCCCCAGGAGGATGGGTTAAATGCAGAGAAGTAATTTCCCTATGGGATTATTAAAGTTCTATTTAAAAAATAATAATAATGTGCGTGGAATAAGGGTTAATTTCCAAACAATGTGAGGAATACGCATGCATGTTTACCTTGTGTGGTGTGAATAGATATCAGGGTTTTTAGTAACCCTGGTTACAGATTTGGAAACTACTAAAAGAATTATTAAAATGACAGTACATTAATGAACAGAATCCTTTCATTCTTGGTGCATTCAAACAAATTAAATTTAAGCATGAAAGAACCCCTGCTTTAACAGAAAGTGAGAAAACAAAAGGACTAACGAACCAAACTACAATGGAACACAAAACTAACACAAATAATAATTGAAAAAAAAATGAACTCAGTTTTCAAGCATCTAGTTAAACACAGGAGTAGATTTAAAGAAACACGGCAACACAGAGCGTCAACCAGCTGTATCCCATCAACCAAGTAGGAACAACTGAGTGGTTGACACCCACTGAAGGCTCTGCCATCTGTCTGTAGCATTGCTTCATAGCAAGCAGGAAAACAAATATAATCGTTAGATTTCGGTGATCTCTGTCATCTTATCACCAGCCCTCTGCCCACCAGATAAAAATCTCTGGTAGGATCTATGCAAGGAAACTTAAATGGTTTACGGTTGTTTTGGAAATATCTTGAATACAATGACATAATTAATATTCAGGCAACATTAAGGTTATTGAAGTAAATTGTACAGAAAGAAACGAGTGAATGTTCTCAGCTGACTTCCAGCTATTTAAAGAGCCGAACTGTAAATGGAAACTCGGAGCATACATTAATATGTGATTATACTTAACTGAATCTTTAAAAGTGAATATGTAGTAGCAATGTGCAGCATTGGCATCTCAAAATAGCTGTCAATAGATAAGGAAACTGGGCTGAATTTACAGAAGATGGACAGGCACTTTCCTGATAAGGATCGCATTGTGACACCTGGTCTGAAGGTCTCCTGGTGTTAGGTAATTTGGGGAGCTGCTGGCAGGTGGACGAGACTCGCCGGTTGTCTCTGAGTGCTGAGCCTGCAGGAAGGTGGATCACACCAGGAAGGCTAATTAGAATCTGACACTTAAAACCAAAGTACTGGGCCATCTGGCATGTGTTACTCTCAGACACTCCATGCTCTCTGAAACTGTTATTAATGAAAAGTAGCATTTAAATTAATTGCAGACGTAGTGCCAAAAGCAATCAATAAATCAATTGCAGGGTCAAATATTCTGTGCTTCGGAACTAATTGTTTTACACTTTTGATGGTCTTTTAATGTGCAAACATTGCCTGTGCAATTGCAGAACACATTATTTTCCATTCTTGTGTAAAAACCATAGTTTCCTGTATTTTTGCTTGTGCAGTTATATATGCCTGTAAAGTTCTAGGCAAAGGAGGGGAAAAGGCAAGGCCTAATGTGCAAAAAGGGAGCTTTACTACAGTCAGTCATCTTCTATACTGCTTCATCCTCTTAAGGGTCACAGGGAAGCCTGGAGCCCATTCCAAAGGGCAGGGACACCAATCCACCACAGGGCACACACAACACAGGCAATTCAGACACACCAATCAACCTAACCTGCATGTCTTTGGATAGTGGGAGGAAACCAGAGAAAATCCACCAAGCACAGGGAGAACATGCAAACTCGACACACACAAACCCAGAACAGTAATTGAACCCCAGGTCCAGAGGTGCGAGGCAACAGTGCTAATCACCACACCACCATGCCACCTTAGGTTTATTATAGATATAAACAAAATAACAACAGTTCAAAACAACAAACCACCAGATGTTTACTAGTGCTATAGTAAACATTACATTTCTGGATTCATCACACTGAATCTTAGGCTCTGCTCTCTGGTTTTTCATGAATGACATGCATACAATCACCTGGCACACTTTGTATTTTCTGTGACTTACAGACAGATATTGAAAATGATCTCAGAATAGTTCAATTCCATTTTTTTTAATCAGAAAACCAGAAAAAAATATTTGCACTGGCAAATGTGTCTGATGAAATGTGATTGTAGCTCAATGGATATAGTTTTTCAATTAAAGTTCTGAAACCCTGAAACTGCCAACAGGAAGGCCACATTAGAAAAAGAAAAAAAAATGGTGGCAGGAAGTGCTAAATAAAAAAAAAAAGAGACTGCCTAAGCATAGCTTCACTGTTTATAATTAAATCAGTTCTATATAGTATTTGCTTTTGCTACAGTTATCATTATTGTACAGCTGTGCAATATGTGTCCTTACCCTCAGTGTCTGTTAAGGGCTATTTCCTTGCAGCACAAATATTTATGGACTGAAGACGCACAGGTGTTTGTTTATGAATGCATTATAAGGAGTCATATGGAATTCTCATGTGAGTCTGCTGAAGTGAAAACTACCATGTGAGCACATGATACAGGGTGTCTGGTGCTTTCAACTCTGTTTTTCCAAGATTTGTCTCCATGCAACCCTGAACTGGATAAGGAGGTTTGAAAAATAAGAAGTAAAAAAACTTCTGAATAAGAAGTACTTGCTGAATAAAGTGTTAGGTGATATACAACAATTTTATCTAAGAAACAGACATACTTACACAAAGACATCATATCTCAAGTACATACACAAAAATTGTTCTTAAAATTCTGTTCTTAAAATTCTGTACACATTGATCATCACAAGTGCCAAATTTTTTTGGACAAACTGCAACCAACAGTGAGATTGGCTATGCAACCAAAAAATTTGTAAAATGGAATCCCTGGGTGGGGGAAGCAAAAATGAAGTCAAACAAGTGACAAAGAGACAAGGTCAAAATGCAAAACCAGCAAATTCCTTGGCATATTATTTGTATCTGCTCAAGGAATTGAATGCCGTTTGGCACCACGGAAAAGGTGTAAATTCGAAAAAACATGGAAATTGAAGGCACTATGACAGTACTAGTCAGAGATTCATACAGGTCCAAATTTAAATTCTCCTTCCAACTGTGGGAAAGTCAGAACACACTTCCACTTGCCACACCCATTTTTTGCAGACTTTATTGATAGGGCACTTTGGTGACTCATCACATTCAGAGGGAGTGACTATGTGTCTCCTTTCAGGACTGGGTGTGGTGCTTCCCTCTTAATAGTCCAGAAAAATTTAATTAGGCTTATACAATTTACAACAGCAACATGAATCATTCTGATTAGCCTCCTATTACAGGCATTGAAGGGTCTGTTACTGGCTACCGGACTCTTCTCTTTGTGTCTGTTTTGTGTTGAAACTGCTGGGTTTCCATATCGGCTGTAATAGAGAGAGTTGTGGGCTGGTACTTTGCAGCTATACACTACTGTATATACAGTGGGTCTGACACATGTCCAGCCGCCGTCCAATGAGAGTGGCATGTGTCCCTGATCAATGTGGTCTCCTTTCATCATTGGCTTAGCCAGTATCCAGTTCTACCTATGACCACTTTTCCTACTGCAGAGCCTGACAGCAATTGCCCTACTGGGCTGACAGGTCTTTGCCCCCCCACCCCACCACCACATGCCATGGCCACCAGTTTTGCGGAGGCCTGGACCCACGGGATCCATGCAGCATTCTTGACAGACCGTCCTCTGCAACTGCTGTCATTTTATCAATACTCCTCCCTGAAAAAGCAAACATTTTGCTGTTCTCTAAGACATGCCATTTTCAGCAACCTCTACTGCCTCTGGCAAGATGTAGAGTGAAGATCTGCAAAATGGCCAGAAAATAAGCGCAAAACGTAACCACGCAAAAAATTTTATTCAGAACAGCACAATCACTGTATTGTCCATGCTTTTCAATACATACAATTAATGAAACATAATGTACAAAATACAAAATATTGGGACTTTTTACAAGTCTTAGACCAAAAACACCAGAAACTGAATGCTACCAGCAAAACCGACATTACTTATAGTCACGTAATTCCCTGGGGTGTTTTTTTTTTCCCTTTACTGTATTTAAGAATCATAAAAATGATGTCCATTTTTTTAAACCGCAAAAAAACGAGTATAAAGCTGCGCAAAATGAGTTTGGCCACTAGATGCCAGTAATAATGACAACTAGCGCCGTGCTTAATACTCGTCAACGTTGTCATACAAGAACTTTCCAGACGGCGGCCAATTCAAATGATTTCCAAAAGTGGATTAGGTATATTGATTTATAAAATGAAAAAAATACTTAAAATACGATAAATGCTATAAAAATATTACATTATTTTGTAGTTCAATTCCTGAGAATACGTGTGAACACTAAAACAAAATTACTGAACTAATTCCTCAACAAATAACCTTGAACAGCAGAATTATCAAAAATTGACTGTTATGGATAAAAAGCTGTAACATCAAAATTAAACGTATAATTGCTAATTAATTTCTCAAACCACTTGTCCAAGAAATACATGGAACAGGCAGCATCCCAACACAAGAACTGCAATTTTAAAGATATTTAGTGACTTTTTATGTATACCATACTAAATATAATTGAACAACATTATCTTAGTGCAAAATTACAGTATACCAATATTTTATTATACAGGATTTTATATACAAACTTCATTTTAATCAAAACGATCAATGCTAATAATACGGATATAGTCACTGCTGACGATATTGTTTAGTAAAACATTGCAAACCGGAGATGAAAACATCTGTATTGGCTGTGTTTAAACACTGTATTTTATATTTATAGTACAGTTTTCGTATTAAAGTACAGTAATTGCTTTATTGTAATTCTCGAATTAGCCAATAGATGTCAACAGAATCTTTCAAATTAAGACAGCTATTCTAATTTTTTTTCTACAAAATTTGGTAATTGTCAGAACACGAAATTCTGTTTATATCGTTTAAGTCTGTTTTGAGGTTTTGATCAAATCATTTATACAAATTTGATATATGAAACGACTTTTAATATTCAAAGACAATTGTGTGAAAATGTACGCGATTTCCACAGAGTCATTTGTTGTGTATGCTGTCTCTACGCCAAATACAGTGCTTTTAAAGTTTGTAGAATTATGTTTTCGTATGTCTTTTCATAAATACGTGTAAATTACTATGAACTCTTTTGTCTCCAACTAAACTGCCCCTGTTCACTGTACCAAGGGTTCATGGGAAATTGAGGATATAAACTGGGAAATAACTGGACACCCCCAGAGCGCAATTTGAAGAGAACGAGAAACGCAAATAGATGTTTATAAGAATCACCAGCAGTAAAAACCAATGAACTACAAACAAGCAAATCAAGATGTACCAGCATCCGCTGTAATACCACTGAAAATGTGCTCGGCATTGGTATTACAACTTGGCATGGTGGAACTACGGTGCAAGTCAGGAAGTCCACACAGAAGGTGGTGGGGTCTGCACACTACTGGGATGAGCTCCAGCTATACAGTGGGATCCAAATCAATTTAGCGGCTCTGTAAGTACAGGCAGTGTCAGTTTCAAGAGCGGCTTTCCCCCAAATGGGTCTGAATAATAATGAACAATAAAGGTTTATATACTACACTAATTATCACCTACACATACTTACCATTTTAATAGATATGCATTCTTTTCCTACTATACTGTGTGTAAGAATGATTTTTAATTTTTTTTCACAACTGCTACCACTGTGTCCGGTGTTGGCTGTATTCCATGGGACACTGGACTTTGAGGTGAATAACTGAACTGATAGCCCAGGACGCAGGTGCGGTGAGGGCCATACAGAAGCCTCGCCGTGGGTGCTAGGGACCCTCAAACAGTACACACGGACACTGTCCAGAATGTGCTGCTATGCCCCTGTAGTATTATAATTTACTGTATTGTTCATTGTCATTTAAAAAAAAAATTTTCATGTGTTAATTTTTTTCCAGGAAGAGCTGAACGGGGAAACATGGCAATTCACTTTCAGGAAAAATAAAAGCATTGCATCATGAAAACTTGGAAATGATCGAAGAACGATACTGACAGTATTTCTGGCTCCCGTCGTCACTTACACAGCAAAAGGTTCGCACTGACACTGATCATGGCGAGGGAAGACTGCCGCTGTGTTCACACGCGTTTCTCCTAACGTAGGACAGGACTCTTTTTCCCTGTAGGACTCCATGCCCCAGAGTCCTCTCCTCCATGTGCCAGAGTGTGTCAGCAAACCGGAGGAAACGTCACACTGTTCCTGCATTCCCTCTGTGTGTCAGGAGTGGGATCTTTTCTCCCCCTCTCTTCCCCGACACGTTTCTTTCTGGCGAACACGCCACTATCAGGACCGATGACATTGTAATGAGGGACTTAAAATAAAGGAGATTTTTTTTGGCAATCCGGATCAGTTATCTCGGTAAGTACTTGTATTTTTATCCGTACAATAAGGGTGACAGCATGCTAAGTGTAGCTGACTGTATCTTCTTCGCCGGTTCATAATGTTTACTTTCTATTGCTAGTTAGGCTGTTAGCATCTTACGATACATCAGGATGGATTTTGGAAAACTGTTTGCGTTTAAGGACCAGATAATCTGATCGTATTTTATCTGTGGCAGTCCGGCTAATTTTGCCCATATATTAGCCTGATGGATTTCCGATTTTAAAAAACTTCGTATAGTGGTATGTCAAACGGTATGAATTGTCTTCTAAACAGGACCAGTATTAACCAGCTAGTTACCATTTTACCTGTTGATATTAAACTCCTTATAAATTCGGTGATATTTTTGGCTATTGGTGAAGCCCACAGCTGCATACTAAATAGATAGCCCACTAATTACTGATGTCAACTATGCAGTGATTTATTTAATTAATAAAAAAAAAAATACAGTGGTTGTCATTATATTGTGTGCCATGTCCCAGCACAGAATAAACAGTGTTTTTGATGACTAGGTGGCCTGCTCGCTGTCGTTGGCAGTGGTTGCATCACCTTTAACTGTTGAGATACAGGACAATGTAAGGGCGTGGATGCGGCGATCCCCAGGCCGGACACATGTGATCATGCTGAGTTATCACTAGACGGCTCTTTGTCATACCTGATCCGATAACGACATGTATATGTAACAAATTCAGCTGGAAAAAATATGCATATGGGTTTTTTTCCCTCTGGTGGTTTTAATTCACATCTTCTAGCCAAGAAGCATGGCGAACTAGCTGCGGCTTCAGATGCTGCCTAGGTAATAGGCTGGTTGGTAGTGCCATTTGTCCCAGGGTAGGACACTGCCTGCTTGCGAATGGGGTTTTGTCGTGCACTTCGCGAAAAGATTAAATGCCCGTGAACGATGCGAGCTGTCAGGTTGGGTAGATGCTGAAATCTGGCGAAACAATGAGCCTGCGTTGCAGACAGCACAATAGGACATAAACTGGTGGTTTCTAAAGGAAGGGCTCAGAGATACGATCACAAAGTGACATCGGCATGTTCACACGAAGCTCGGGGACGCTTAGTGCGCACAACATGCAACGCTTGTTGAATTCAAACGAAATTGTCAAAACGCATGTGTTCGTGGCCAGTTTCCCAGGCTTTTCCAAGAGATTAGCCCATATTTGTAAAAAATGTAGGCTTTGTAGTAATTTGAGGTTGGGAAATGTACGGACTTGAGTTGAAGGTGTTTACATGTGTCAGACATAAGACAGTTTTTGAGATGGTCACACGTGTGTCACTTTTGTTGATGGTAAGTCGTTAACACGTGCTGTGAACAGAGAGGTTGTATTATTTAAACGAATTTTTAGACCAATTGCGTTTATTTTTGTTGTAAATTTACAGATGCTGAAATTTCGAATATCGACTCCATTCATTGGCAATCTCTTGATATTTATCTATGTGTTCCTTTGTGTTGTTGTTGTTGTTTGCTTTTAAGTGACATTTTAGTTGTCCTCCAAGTGAAAATATGAAGACTATCTCTTTACCTCTCTACTAATGTTAAAAGTGGTGAAGACTACTACAAATAGAGGCATCTGAAGCTGTCATTTATAAAGCCACAGTGGTGTAACTTCATAGTAGCGTTATTGTGTTTAAAGCTTTTGGAAAGATGCATGACACGAGCACTCTCAGTCACCCGTGACTGTTTGTTGATTTGGTGTTAAAAGCTTTTAAACTGACACAACACTGTAAGCCCACCCACTGTGGCTTTCAATGCACCAGTTTACATTCACGAGGTGGCGTTGTTGAAGTGTGACTTTGTTATATTTTTCCATGTTCTCTTTTGATCCATTGTACGATGCTGACTGGGGAGTATTTGCACACCTCAACAGTAAATACAACGCATGCAGGACTCTATCACCGTTGAACTTGGTCAGGAAGTTTTGATTGGCCTGTACATTAGTGTCAAATAATGTCACAAAGTGATTTGATTGGTTGCTCCAGTGACATATGACTTGTTATAATTTGTTATTAATGTGTACAGAAACTGATAGGTTATAGTGTAATAAGGAATGAGGACGAACAGTCTGCTCTATGGAATTCTGTTGGTACAGTCGCATCTCTGAATCCTTGTCCATGTTTGTAACAATGAGGTGGCTTTGTAGGTTTTCACTGTGCCACACTAATTCCCACCCCCCTCCAAAATACATCAAGTCAAACGAACAGTTTGACTATTGTTATCCCGAGACCTTTGAGCAATTACGGGGTCGCTTGTCTTGGTTCAGGACTTGTGTGCTTCCAAGCATTACTCTTGCATTACAGTATAAGGAACATATTTCATGCACTTCTTCATGCTGCATTGGTGGCATGATGTGGACATCACTCATCTCTCACCCTGAAGCTGACCTGGAACTACATGCTTTCCTGAAAAGTAAAAAACAAAATTGAAGGGTGAATATGACAGTACTAGGAATTTTTATGGTTATATGTAAACAAACATGCATCCACTCTTTGTTCATAAAGCCATAATGTTTATAGTTGTGTGTATACATTAGCCATGTTTTTGTAGAGGAGTTTATATTTTTCCTTTGATTGCCTGAGAGATATGGCTCCTGGAGCATCAGTGTTTTCGTCAGCATCGATTTGAATGGCAAACAAATGATTGAGACAACATCGATTGTCTGTGTGTATCTGTGATTAGGCATTTGTTTGTTGTTTTGTTTGCTCTCTGCAATAGGGATATTCTTTAGGGCTTTTATATCTCTGGAGAGGTGTTGCAAATTGCTGACAGCTGTATTGTTTGCTTGAGATGTGTTCTGGTGCCCTTTTGGTTTTCTCCCTTTTCCTTAACGCCAGTTGCTTTGCCTGATGGCCTCACTATCTTAAAGCTGTCACTGTGAGGTTTTTGTGAGGCTGCAAACTGGACGCTGCAGGGGAAAACTTTAGCTATACAGGTTTGTGGAGTCAGCATTTGGCATGACCAGCTGTTGCAGCTGATGGAATGGTTAAATATTCATTAAATATGAGGACTGATTTCTAAAGTAGAAGGCTATGTGAATCAGTTCCAGGAGTTGACAGGTTTCTTTCACTTGAAAAGCATTGCAGGCACGTTTGTATCTTCTTATAAAATAGTATGAAAGTACATCACATAACATACCACAATTAAAATTGAAAACAAGCAAGGCGGAAGATTACATTGGTGGGAAATTTGCAGTGAGATTTGTCATATACTTAACTGATATGCTGTCCTGTGTAACCACAGTGGCTTCAGCCTGAGCTGCTGCAGGGAAACAGATGAGTATTTCAGGCACTTCCTTGGATTTATGAACCAGAGGAAATGCCATGTGTGTACCACACGGTTCAGAATGTTACAGAGAGCTTTTAGTGTCGCTGATCATCAGCAAAATTACGCGGGCATCTGAGCTGCTGCTCCTCGGCCGTTTTAGTAATTAAATCAATGTGGTATTTGTCTGGCTGATTTATCATCATGTGCTCCGAATGGGACAAACCGAATGCGAGTTCTTCAGCTGAGTAAATCAGCGGTGAAACGGAGACGGCAGTTTAGCTTATCTTGACCTTTAACTGCACAAAGACAGAGCTGAAAAATCCATGCAGATATTAGGGCTGCATAGCACTGATAAAGTAATGAATCACAGACCACAGGGTAGTAACGCTACGTGCTAATGCATGCTGTCAATATTCAAGGAAAAAGCAACTCCTCAAACAGGAGCCTGTCCCAGAATACAGAGAGACTGCAAAGTACAGGACAACCAGACGGAGCTGCCACAGTTCCACAGGTCAGCATTCCACCGTGTGTTACAGCCGTGTGATAACTGACCATCTCGTATATAAAAGTAGCATTAGTTTCCACATGAGTGGTTCTAGGATTTTTTTAAAAATGGGGTGCCCCAGAGGAGCCTTGTGTAACATAGAGAGGCCAGCCATGTATGTCACATTGACGCAATTATTTTCTGAATTAACTAGTGGCTGACAGGAGGGTTTCAGCTGAGGCTAGTGGTTCTGTGGCTCTGCGCCTAGATCCACCCCTTAGTTCCTGTTTGTTCTGTATTGATCGTGCTTTATGTTGAATTATATTGGAAGGTATCCCTAATGTCCGTTGTTCTGTTGTGCTGCCGTCATCTGATGGTTCTCTCCCCTCACATATGTTGGCTTTATTTACTAGACACATTGAGGTCCAGACCTGAGGCAGCAGCTACCCGATGGTGTTTTACAGGTAACTGTAGTGAGTTCTCTTCACACCCAGCCATGCCCAACCTTGATGCCACTCAAGGTATACTGCATAGCACACAGGACTTTGAGTCACACTCTAAAATTTAAATAGATATCTTTAAAACTGAACATGCTAACCAGGAGATCCTTATTTACTGGTCCGATTGGTTTGTGACTTTCATTTTTGTATTTGACTCAGTCCTGATTTATTGGGTGTTAATCTGCCTTGCATCTGCTGTTGTTTGTGCAGGGTCTTTAATAGAGCCATTCACTTTCTGTCTTTTGTTATTGTCCAGCTATATTTTATTGTTCCAATGGTCATAAGTTTTGTGAATTTAACCACAAACTGCAGTGATATTAGTACGCATTTCTGTACTCTAAAATTCTGTCACCTGGTGTCATATTTAAAATATGCCTTAACTTTTGTAATTCATTAAATCATCCATCCAACCGCTATAGTGTCTTATCCAATTCAGGGTCGTGGGAAGCCTGGAGCCCAACCCAGGAGGTACGGGGCACAGGCCAGGGGACGCTCTGGGAGGGGCGCCAACCTACCACAGGGCACAAGCACACACTACGGGGAATTTGAAAACGCCAGTCAACTGAACCCGCATATTTTTGGACTGTGGCAGGAAACCAGAGAACCCAGAGGAAACCCACCAAGCACAGGGAGAACATGCAAACTCCACACACACACAGACCCGAAGCGGGACTCGAAACCCGGGCCTGGAGGTGCGAGGAGACAGTGCTAACCTCCATGCCACCATGTTCATTAAACCAGTCTTACACATTTCTACAAAATAGTTGTTGTTTGGATTGAAATTATCCTTGCAGCCAACAGAGAAGGGTGTTTTGTTTATTTACTTGTTAGCAAGAGGCTTCATTAGCACATTAATTTAAAAAGTTGGAAATTGTTTTTGCAAGCGTGGAGAATTGTTTTAGCAGTATTTTGGAAGTGCTCTTGTGTTAGATTTTGTTTTGTAACGTAACACATTTTTGTGAGATTTCTGAAAATACTTCTCAGTTGTTTACAGAAATTTTCCCCCAGAGGCTAAGAAGCAACAAAAAAAAAAAAAAAAGTGAAAAGTATTCACTGACCTTTTTAAAGAAAGCCGTTTAGTATTGCTCCTTGAAAATAGTGTTTGTAAGAGTATGTTTTATAATTTGAGTTAATGTGTAATAGTGACTAGATTGTGGATGGCATGGCAGTCGGAGGTGGTAGTCGGGTTGCTGGTTTTACAGACACAGGCTGACATGGAGGGTCAGTGCAACTGCATTAATGAGCTGGATCATTAGTCCAAGACACCAGTATGTGGACAATGACAAAATACAGTATCAAACGTTATTACTTTGCGTGCGTTTTTCTCTGGGTTTTATCATAAAGATTCATTGTTTGGTCAGTGCAGAAACTGCATTAAACAGCGTGGTGAGTGTTTTATCAGATCAAGTGCCAGAACGATAAGCGCTCTTACGAGATAATGCGTGTAATTGTTGTGGGCCCCGGGTAGTGCTGGGTCCCGTGGGGGCTGGGCCGCAGGGGCCCTTTCCCAAACTGGGAATGCTCTCGGCTGCAGGACACACTGGCCCCATGCATGTCAGTGCTGCACCCCCCTCCCCATGCTGCTATCGCTATGCCCCCCTTTCTGTGCGTGCTGCTGCTGTAGCACCCCCCCTCCCCATGTGCACCGCCATACCCATGAAACGAATGTTGGTGTTGATTTTCTGTAATTTCTAGTTAAGTGGAGTATACTAGAATTGCCAGCTGACTTGTCTAAATACAGAGTATCAGAAATACACTTTACCGAATGTTATTTCTCATGACTGAGCAGCATATTACTGTCACAAATGTACAGTATATGAATAGAGTCTTGACGTAATGTGCTGTATTCTACAAGGTATTCAGCAGTATTTATAAAGTAACTACAGCTGTCTTTAGTAATACAAAATTGGAAGAATGTGAATGAATACTAGATTTAGCATATGCTTATACAGTAAATGCTACTTGATCCATGGTGTAACTACAGTGAATATGCCTGACAAACATTTCATTTTCTACATTATATGAGGAGGGAAATTCAGTGATTCCTTTAGAGTGGAGTTGGATGGGCCTCTGGTGTTTTGGGATGTTTTTGCTTGGGAAATTGCCCCCCCAACCAGGGCGTTTCCAGTCTTTGTTATAACAGCTGGCTCCTGAATGGCCGTCTCCTTCAGCAAACCGCGGCGCTTACCTCGTAGCAGGGGAAGTGGAGTGGATTGGAACAGACTCCCATGCGCTGACGGGCCTTTGCAGCCATGTGCACAGCATGGGAAATGGTTCTGGTTCCAGTACTGCTACTGTGAGTACTTGGTGTAAATAGCAAAACGGCTCATATCTCTACCTGGAAATTTTTACGTATATAAGTGGGGTTTGACTTTCTCCCTCGCTAACTTCCTGTCACTATGTAAGTGCCTTCAAGTTCATTCATACAGAGTCAGTCTGTAAAACAACAGCAGCTGTTGCTTCCGGCCGCACAGATTTGAAGTTAAAGATTTCACTCAGGAAATGTGACTAGCGCTCCAGAGACTGACCTCCGTTTGGGCACTAATGAAGTCCTTCTGTGCTCTGCTTTGATTTCTGCTATTCCTTCAGGAAGGATGAAGCGGGACAACGTCGGCACCCATTACTTGTCCTCTTCTGGATGTAAATAGACCAGAGCGTTTTGTGCTTTCTCTCAGTTCATTAATTCGTTAATTTATTCATCCATTTTCAAACTGCTTGTCCTGGTTAGCAACGCATGGTGTGAGGCAGGGGTGTGCTCTGAACAAGGTGATGACACACTCGCATGGACACACACACATGCACAATGTAAGAGTTCCCAATCCACATTTTAGGCGTCACATCATGTAGATGGCTGTCATACGTACCAATGTGGATATCAAAGCTGCGGTGTCTGGTATGGCCGTGACTCGGATGTTGCTCCACTTGTTAGTTCATTTTATATGTTTAGACTGAATAAAGTGTATTTTGCATAGTGTGATGTCATCCACTTAAAAGTAACCATAATGCCCAGTAAAATAAATGCAGAAGACAGACGCGACTAGTTTATGAATTCTGAAAACAACTCCTGCATTATGCTGACGTAAGTATAATAACACGAATGAACAACTTTGAACTGTAGCTGTTGTCTGGATGCCAGCTCTCCGCTAATAAGACTAATTTGTTTTCTAATGTAAAAATGTGCTAAATTATTTCTAAACAATGCCTACAAATTATTTTAAAATGTGACCCTACAGATGTTTATGTTTTTAAAATGACCCGTTTCTCACATCGGTGTTAGATATACTTATGTTTCATTGGAGCAGTTAGATTGATTGCGTTGAGTGGAATCCCAGTTTAATGAGTTCTTATGAATAGTTAGCGTCACGGGAAACTGAGCTGCTTAATTGTGGTTTAAGTCACTAAATAATGTATAAAAGGGAATACATGCAGCATGTTGCTTCTCTCACTTCCTCAGCCATGTGTATCCTTAAGATGACATGCCCTGTTACTTGGGGATGGCGTGTGCGCCTGTGCAGCGTTACGAAGGAAGCGTGGACGGAAGGTGGCCCGGAGCCGTCTTGCCGCGCTTCGCGGCACGGCGGAGGAAGCGGCCGTCTGCCCGCATCGCTTTCACTGGTGTATAAATAGCACGGTGCGATGCAGCGCTTTGTCATGGAGCTGACGGAAGGCCTCGCCTCCTGAGTTGACGTGGCGTAATCGTTTCAGAATTCACGAACGACTGTATCAGAAATACCAGCGAGACGTGCTCAGCGTGAAGAAAACCGAACTCCCTCAGCGTGTCTGGAGCGGTAGTAGGATTCACATATATTTCATCAATAAATTTGCTGAGGACCGGGCCTGCAGCCTGCATATTTTGCGCTAGATTTGCTGTGTAAAAACGTATTTTGAGGTATTTTTTCATTACAAAGTATTGGACTTTGCTTCAGTGCCTTTACTTTGGCTCTTTGTCCGTGAGATGAACGCTACTTATTTGCCAAATTTGTGGGTGTGTTGGTATTACCTTTATGCTTGCAGGGCTACAGTGTCTATGAAACAGCCTGTCCCTGTCATGTTCAGAAATCACTAATAAATGTATGGCACACAGGTAAATATCAGGAGTCCAGCAGCCGAGTTTTTAGTTTACTTTAGTTTTGTGTTGGTGGTATGAGGTATCATCTTTACTCCTGCACTATTTTGTTGTTTGTGGAACGCTGTAGTCTGTAATGTTGTACTGTCTGAAGTGCTCTTGAGTAACCTGTGTTCACACAGAGATTTTTCTTGTAGATTGTGCTCTGTGTTTGGTCAACAGGCTCCAGGAAGCTGTAAATATGCAAGACCGTTTACACGCTGTGTAGGCTGTGATTGTCATTCAGTATTATATCATATTTTGGTAAGAAATGTGATTTTACTTCTGATACTTTTTTGGTAAAGATGAAAGAAGAATATATTCTAGAATTATGGTTTTGTGTGTGTGTGTGTGTGTGTGTGTGTGTGTGTGTGTGTGTGTGTGTGTGTGTGTCTCTTTACGTGCATACGCACACTTTCGATAACTAACAGTTCCACAGAGAAATTGCGTATATCTCTACTTTCCTTTTAGTGGGGTAAAATTATCAGTGGAGTGAAAGAGCCAGAAACAAAAGTTTGGGATCTGAGCCGTCTTAATGTGGTGCGTCTTGGACCGGCCCTCATTCCAATCTATGAAATTGGATTGAGAAAGCCCTAACATATAATATATAAAGACTAAAGATTCCGTGTTGTTTTAACACAGAATTTCTGCCATTGTGAAAGTGTGTTTATTTTCTTTACTCTGTCGGTTATAAGACTTGGTTTTATTTTTCAGAAGTAAACAACTGTCGTATTAAGCTAAATTAGAAAAAGAAAGAATAAAAATGAGGAGGAATATCAAATTGTTGGACAAAGAAATACAGGCTTCTTCAGGAGTAATGCACACATTATTATGTTAGTAAGCTGAATGTCAATATATTATTAGCATTCATTAAGTGGAACAGATAAGGGATGATGTATGACTCTACAATCCCATAACGGTCCCTTAACGGTGCAGTTGTCCACTCCTCTACACTGGACTTTGGAGGAGAAAGATGAGAGAAAAAAAAATCGATTATCTTAATCTAGGATAATATTGCTAAAGCTGCAGTGTTTATCTGAAGGGGCTGTCTTCTACCTGTGTAGGTATACCAGAATGCTTGTAAAATAGGTATAATAGAATTATAAAGTAAATACGCATTCACAGTGGGTGACCAAAACTAAACCAGTCACCTATAAAAGCAGATTTTATCAGGAAAGCCAGCTCTGCGCTGACAGGCTGTTTTCAGGACGTGGAGTGTTGCAGCCTGGAGGGCACACGGAGTCTTGGTGTATATTAGCAAGATCAGTGCTACAACTGTAAATCCTCTTTAGTTGGCCAGCTCTCGGGCAGCGACTTAAAAAGGGATTAGCAGCAGGCCCTGCCTGACCCAGCCGGTCAGCTGACTCGCACGTGACCACACATGCTCTGGATGGACTATGAAAACGGATGCCAGTGTGTTCAGCTTGTGCCTTCGCTGGTGAATGCTGGGAGTGTATGCTGCGTATCTGCAGAAATAAATTCAGAGCCCGATGTGCTTCTCTGCTTTTTATGCAAATGGTTGTGTTTCCCAGGGTAGAGGATGGTATTCTTAATGTAATAAATGAAGATAGATTCTTTTTATACTGGTTGAACGTGACTTTTTTTCTAAGGGCCTTTTTTTTGTAATGTTTCTTTTTAGGTTTTAAATCAGGTAGGTAAGAACCATCGATGAGTAGCACCTCAGTGGTGAAATGTGTTTGAACCCTTCTTCCTGTGTTCTCCCTCGCCTGACTCTGCAGTCCTGTGTCATGCAGGTCACAGCCCACCCCCCTCCCTCCCGCGACGCCAACCCTGTTGCCATGGAGAACTCCTCGGTGGCGTCTGCGTCGTCGGAGGCTGGCAGCACCCGCTCCCAGGAGATCGAGGAGCTGGAGCGCTTCATTGACAGCTACGTGCTGGAGTACCAGGTTCAGGGTCTGCTGAGCGACAGGAGCGAGGCCGACCCGGACGGGGACAAGGCCCAGTCACAAGTGTCCCAGGTGGGTCCGCTGTGCACCGCGCTCGGCGCTCACACTCATAAAGGAGGGACTGTTGGGAATGCAGGATGAATGTAGCTGTGCAGAATTAGAATTTGGCTGTAATGCTAAGAAGGCAGTCTGTTCAGGCTGTTCCCCCGTCTTCTCTGAATATTTAAAGATGTTTCTTAGCGAGGCTTGCTTTGAACCTAAGGAATGCTTTCAGTAGCAAAGGTCCGTAGCTCGTGAATTAGTAGCACGATGCACTAATGGTGCAGTGCTGTGCCGTTTTACATGATATGTGTCCAGACTCGTAATGAAAGGAGTAATTCGTGATTCTTGTTGCTGCTCTTAGTCATTAGGCATGAACAGCACCGTCAGTAGTCATGACGAGGATCTGTTTCATAAGGATGGGCATATCGTCATCTTAACAGGGTGAAGGAGAGCTGAAAGTGAGCCCTAAGCTTGCAGAAAACCAGAATGTTGTCCAGGCACTGGACTGACCGGACCAGACCGGACTGTGGTGCAGCTCTTACTCTCTATCTGACCCAAAGTGGAATGGGCCGAAAGAAGCAGAACAATTACGGTTATCCCATTCTGGAATTAAACCATTGCTTAATTAATAGTACTATTCTTTCTGCTTCACGACTTTCAGATGCTTTTATTGGCATATTTTGTTTAACAGAACGGACTAGAGAGGATTTCATCTTTTGCTGGCTCATCCTCACCTGTTCTTTGCTGTGACTGCTCATCGCTGATGTGACGTGCAGTTTGCTAGGTATAAGACATGAAGCATGTACTTACGGTCTCCTGTGGAATGTCTACAATCATGTTTTTGTGAATGAATGACAGCTGGTAACATATTATCAAGGAACAGTGTATTTTTCACTTTGTGAATGTAAATAAATTCACGTGAATGGAAAGGGCTGTGTGACAAAAATGGTTTGCTGTAATTACAGTTGGGTGTGAAAGCATTTGAGTGTAATATATACATTCCACAGCTAACCTTATGGAAGTTCTTGAAGAGCATTCGTTTGGGTCCTCTTCTGCTTTACATCCCCCGTTTGCTTTTGTTCAGTCTAACTGCTTGGGTATTTTTGATTTGCTTTAGTTGTGTTACTCTGTGTGCTTCAGTGACTAGTATTTTACTTGGAATGTTTTGATCACTTTCAGGTTTCTTGGGTGTGTCATAAAATAACCCTGCAACTAAAATTAACTGGTTTTGTTTTGTTGTAATTATTTTGTTTGTTAAGAAATGGTACAGAATGCTGACTGTGCTAAAACGTCTCCGTCTTGTGCGTGTTTTTAACGGTAACAGCATGGAGAACAGGTGTTTGTTTTGTGTTGTGTTTGAGGCAACAGGCCGACTCCCCGGCAATACAATGTTATAGTATTTATTTATTTATTTATTTATTAATAAATGCGTAAGTATTGGAAAGAGAGCTGACCATATGAGCAGCATAGGCTTCCCAAGCAGTTAGCACCTTTTGTTCCACAGTGGAGTTTCAGATGATATTGTGTTTAGCTTGTAGGGAAGCGTTTTTTTTTTTTTTTTTTTTTTTTTGGGTGTTTTATTATAAAGGTGTTTAATTTGTTTGTTATTCCGTACGTTTTTATTTTTAAGCCGGTACATATTTTTTTTTTAAGCCAAT